>BQNB010014623.1:0-36081 GCA_026074375.1 Tanacetum coccineum
TCAAGCCTTTGATACTTTCAAAGAATACAAGAAGACTATAGAAAATGAGTTAAGGACAACATTAAAGATGTTAAGAACGGATCATGTTAAGAACGGATCGAGGAGGAGAATTCACATCAAATGAATTCACACAATATTGTAAAGAAAATGGTATAGCACGACAACTTACCGCACCTTACTCACCACAACAAAATGGAGTAGTTGAAAGAAGAAACAGGACAATTATGTCTACAACAAGATGTATGATGAAAGCAACAAACATGCCACAAAACTTTTGGGCTGAAGCTGTTAGACACGCCATATACATCTTAAATAGTGTTCCTACAAAAGCATTAGAAGACATTACTCCATATGAAGCAATCAAACGAAGAAAGCCAAACTTAGAAAATCTGAGAGTTTTCGGCTGCATGGCATATGCAAAGGTACCATCACAACGTTTGACGAAATTGGATGATAGAAGTAGTAGAATGGTATACTTAGGAAATGAACAAGGATCAAAAGCTTATCGATTATTTGATCCAACGACACAAAAGATATGTGTTAGTAGAGATGTGAAGTTTAAGGAGAACGAAACATGGGATTGGAAGGAATACATGAGTGAGCACATTAACGACGAACCCGAATGGACTGACTTCAAAATAGAAAATCTTGAAGTCACAAGTGAACATCATGATCAAGGAACTCAACCAAGTGAAGAAGACAATGAATTTCCTAACAAAGATGATGATGGATATGCATCACCAACAACAGGCTCTCCCTCACGTTCTCGAACACCTCACACACCATCAACAAGCTCATCATAAGTAAATATTCAATTCACACCCAATGCCTCAACACAATCAATCTATCAAAGTGATAGTGGTTCAAACTCAACCACAAATTCACATTCATACTTTGATCATACACCGTTGAGAGGCTTTAGAACATTAAACGACTTATACGAGAACACTAAGGAATTATTACTAGCTAAAGACGAACCCAAGAACTACAAGGAAGCATCAAACGATCAAAGATGGATTAAAGCAATGAAGGTCGAGTTAGATTCCATTAATAGGAACAACACATGGAAATTAACCACTCTACCCAAAGGACGTAAAGCAATCGGTTTAAAATGGGTATTCAAGACCAAGAAAGATGCTAATGGAAACATAATCAAGCATAAAGCAAGATTAGTATCAAAAGGCTACACACAAGAGCATGGCATAGACTTTGAGGAAGTATCCGCACCTGTAGCAAGGATGGAGACTGTCCGATTGTTGCTCACCATAGCTGCTAACAATAAATGGGAAGTACATCACCTCGACGTAAAATCTGCATTTCTACATGGAGACTTAAAAGAAGAAGTGTACGTTACACAACCCGAAGGATTTATAAAGAGAGAAGATAATGGAAAAGTCTATAGACTTATAAAAGCTCTATACGGACTAAGACAAGCACCACGTGCATGGAACATAAAGTTAGACAATACCTTGAAGTCATTAGATTTCAAGAAATGCGCACTAGAACAAGCCATCTACACAAAGACATCAAGAGACTTAACACTACTAATAGGAGTTTATGTGGATGATCTAATCATCACTGGTACGCCTAAGAAGGAGATCGACAAAGTCAAAGCTCAAATGGAAGAAAATTTTGAAATGAGTGACCTAGGATTATTAGCTTACTATCTAGGAATAGAAGTCACACAAACTAGTGGTGACATATCAATAAAGCAAACCGCCTATGCGAACAAGATCCTAAAAGAAGCTGGAATGATAGACTGCAACGAGACACTAATACCAATGGATCCAGGAACAAAACTAACAAAGATCACTGAAGGAACAATGGTCAACTCAACTGAATATCGAAGTTTAATTGGATGCTTAAGATACCTGCTTCACACAAGACCCGACTTAAGTTATTCTGTTGGATTACTTAGTCGTTTCATGCAAGAACCAAGAGAGCAACATATGAAGGCTATAAGGCAAGTACTACGCTATGTAAAAGGAACAAAGGATTATGGAATCACCTACAAGCATAATGGAGGAGACAAGATACATGGATTTAGCGACAGTAGTTACGGAGTCAATACTCAAGAAGGAAAAGGAACTACTGGAATAATATTTTACTATGGTGAATCACCAATCAGCTGGAGTACACAAAAACAAGCCACCGTAGCACTATCATCATGTGAATCTGAATTCATCGCAGCAACAACAGCAGCAACACAAGCATTATGGTTAAAGAGACTACTAAGCAAGCTTACACACTCAAAGGAAGAAAAGGTTACAATAATGGTTGATAACAAATCTGCTATAGCACTGATGAAGAACCCCGTATTTCATGGAAGAAGTAAACACATTGATACAAAATACCACTTCATAAGAGAATGCGTTGAAAGAGAAGACATACAAGTTGAATTCGTAAGTGGAGAATATCAAAAGGCTGACATACTCACAAAAGCACTACCGAAAATCAAGTTTCTAACAATGAGACAACTTATTGGACTTAAAAATCTACGACAAAGCGATTGTGATTAAGGAGGAGAATGTTGGGTTAATCCCAATCTGCTGGAAGATAAAAGCAGTTATGAAAGTAGTTATAAGTTAGTTAAAAATAGTTATTTGGCAGTTACAAAGGAAAGGGCATGCCTGTTGGTTCATTCGAACCATCACACCCTTTCATTCGTACCTCTTCGTTTTGTATAAATAAAACAAGATATGTAAACAATCATACTTGATGACAGATTAATATAAACTAAGTTTATTTCATATTTTTGGTATATCGTGACTAAGTTTAAAACCATAGATCCATACGGTTAGGGCGAACAATTAGTCTCATCGATGATGGTGTACTCCTGAGATATTCAGCCTCATCTCCAGAAACGCATGATCAGCCTCTTGGGAGAGACTTGATGTGTAATTGTGTATGCATCGAATTTTAACATGACGAGACAATCACTTAAATTCAAAAAAATGCCATCCTATAATTTTTTGAACTAATTCTCATATCGATTACTCGTTTCTATCATCAGCGGTGCTGCTTTATCACACACCTTTGAGTCGGAATCGAATGTGAATATAATGTTTCATAGCAAACCACCTGTTGTTACATTCTGTGTCCCCACAAAGGCTGCATTACAGGTTGGTTTTGAGAGTAATTTGGTATTGGAGGCGTTGTATGTGTTTAGTCTTGCGGTATTTTGACTTTTTCAGGCGGTCGCATATTCAACCCCACTTTTACCTCTAGAAATCCTATCAGACAATCCTAGTGAGAGTACACTTTTTTTATTACTGTTAGAAACAACATAATAAACTTGTTTCAAAAAATAAAGTAATAAAACCTTTATATATAGATATGAAGGATCATTTAACTGATGATGCATTGCTGTGTTCTTTTGCATGTATTGTGCTTAACGAGGAGATAGGCACGCACTTCGCTGTGAGACGATTAGTGGGCGTCGTTTTGGGTTGGCTGAAGTGGGTCCGATGTTGATTGTCGTTGTCGTTGCGATATTTAAGTGTTATTATGACGAACGGACCGATAACCCCAAAGGCTATTTTTGTAAATTGCAAAAAAAAAGTTAACGGTCGTTAAGTAACGACCGACCTCAAGGACTATTTTCGTAAATTTAAAAAAAAAATAAACTAACGTTCGTTACTTAACAGCCGTTAGTGTGGGAGGGGGTATTTTGTAAATTTTTTAAAAATAAGGGTAGTTTTCGTAATTTGACACATAGTGCGGGGGGTATCTCGTAAATATCCGATGGGCTATTTCGTAAATACTAACGGGTTGCGGGTGGGTATTCGGGTTGGGCGGACGGGTTGCGGGTCGAGTAAACGGGGCGGGGTGTGTGAGGGCAATTTCTGGGTCGAACGGGTGGTTTCCAGGTCAGGTCGACCCGGCGGGTTGCAACCGGGTATCCTGCCTATTGTATATTTTGTATAATGGATGCCATCCTTTCAGGCTAAGGTATGAGATGCTTTTTATGATCAATGTGTTTCTTTTTACAATTTATTTATGTTGTGGTTATTGTATTTCCTGATAAATCTGATATAATATGTTTGTAGTGGATCTGAAATTTGTCTATGTAATCATCCATATTTATACTTTTTGTTGGGATTTTACAATCTAGTTAACCATGAACTACGAGTACGCAGCGGATGATTTATATTGATATTAGGAATTAACACATATAAATTACTAACCTTTTTGTTTATTGAATTAAATCAATAAACGGGTTGAGGTCTTGATTCTTTAAACTTCTAAAGCGATTAAAATATCGCTTCTATGGTTTGCTCACACTACACGTCAAACAAAGACGTTAGGTTACTAGAGCCTGCTTCACGATTCACCAACAACTTGTGTTTGATTCTTGATTGCTTGAACTGAACCAAAAACCCTAGGTAGGGTGCGTTTTGGATGGCTATAAGTAAGCAAAAAAGGAAACCCAAAACCCCAATTAGGGTTTGTATGTTTGCCGAGCAAGGGGAGGAGAAAAGACAGCTGAAAACACTAGAAAGGGTGTTTTTTGATCGGATAGGGCAAAAGGAGAGGGCAAGAGAATTTTTGTGATGGATTTAATGGAATTATGAAGCCTTAAAGGGTTCTTATATACTAACTAAACTTGTCCACCAAGTTTTAGTAAGCTAATCCATCACTTCCCAAAAATCAACACTCCCACCCACTCCTATATCCTTCTAGGGGCCGACCACCTTAAGGGGAGGACGATGGATTTGGTTTTTGACTTTTAAGCCCCTCTCTTACATTTAACGAGTATATACTTAGTTAAATAGCATCTAACGGTTATCTAACGATCGTTAAATAAATATCGTGAAACATATTATATATTTATTAATTTTAAACAAATTATATATATTCAATACACAATAAATGTACTATTCTTGTATTCATGTGTGCCCCGATAGGCTCACGTATTTCTAATCGTATAAATGTCATACGTAACAACCACAAACCAACAGCTCCCACTTGGGATTTAGCGTAGCACATTACGTTATAATAACAATGGCAAGCGTCTAGAAACACTACATCATTACCAGAAATACCTGAGTTATGGTTTCAGAAATATCTCAGTATAATGGTTTTCATTTATTGATATTAACATCCATTTGTTACAAATACCGTTAAACCATGGATATGGAACCTAACTCATTCCATATAGTTTAACTATTTAGTTTCTCGTTATAGATATTAATTCAGATTTACCAAATGTAATCAAGTATCATTTTGATTTACCCTTTAGGTGTGGCCACACAAATATCTGATTAATTCTTTAGAGGGCCCAATGGTATCATACTGCACATTCAAGTGGAGGAATAAATTATTTATTGACTACAAGTGTTGTGGATGCTGCTTCACATCACTTTAAAAATAGCCTTTATAACTACCTTGTTCATGATAGCGTTTTACTTATATCAAAAAGTGATACCCATACATGCAAAACTTACTTGCATCTCATGTCTAAGAATGGCTAATACAACCATTTTGATATCTTACTCATGACAATGATCCAAAAGTAAATATTTGAAAGTCGGGGGTGTCCAATATGCAACCCTTATGAATAACATATGAGTTTGGCAGGAACAATCCACATATATCTATAACCAACACTCACAGTCGTCTTAATGTAACAGTATTCCCATATTGTTAACCGACAATGGACATATCTAAAATAATTAAATTATTCAAGGATAAAAATGCAAATATAAGAAATAGTTATTATATGAATAAAAATAAAATAACATGTATATTAATTCATCATGAAAATAAAACTGTCATACAATCCCAATTATCCAAATACTAAAATACACAGATTTACATGAGACTACTACCTGAAAGCAGACTATACTCTTAGTATGTTCATAATGCTTAATGAAAGGTAACGCCTTAGTAAACAGGTCAGCTACTTTGTCATATGCGTGAACTTTATCCAGTTTAATATCGCTGAATTCAATCACTTCATGGAGATAGTGAAATTTGGTACGATAATGCTTCGCACCTTTAGTGATTCTTGGTTCATTAGCTATAGAAATGGCTCCGGTATTGTCATAATACATCTTCATAGGTTCTTCATTTGTGGGAACAATACCGAGCCCATAAATGAACTTCCTAATCCAAACAGCTTCTTTAAAAGCTTATGATACAGCCAAATATTTAGCTGCCGTAGATGATGTTGCGATGACACTCTGCTTGGCACTTTTCCCATCAATCGAGCCTCCATTTAAAATAAAGACATATCCAGTCTGAGACTTTGAGTCATCAGCATCCGTCAGATATCCAACATCAGTGTAGCAAGTAACTCGAAGCTCCTATTTTATATCCCCACCATAAACAAGAAACATGTCTTTAGTATTCCTAAGATACTTCAGAATGTTCTTAATAGCAGTCCAGTGAAATTCACATGGATTATGTTGAAATAAGCTTGTTATGTTCTGAGCGAACGCAACGTCAGGTCTAGTGCATCTTACTTCATGCATGATAGATCCTACATCCGTGGCATAAGGAACTCTCTGCATACGCTTAACCTGATTACGTGTTGAAGCACCGTGAGCTTTGCTCAATTTTGGTTTTTCTTGCATCGGGATAAGTCTACGCTTGGAATTCTCCATGTTAAATCTTTTCAAGATTTTCTCGATGTAAACAATTTGACATAGTCTAATTAACCGCCTTGATCTAGTATGTAGGTCTTGATTCCATGGCTGTATAATGCTTCTCCCAAATCTTTAATAGCAAAACACTTTCCAAAATAAGACTTTACATCTTGTAACATTGAAATGTGATTTCCTATGATCAATGTGTCATCTACATATAACATTAGGAATTTAAAATTTACTCCTACTATCTTTTACATATATACATGGCTCATCACGATTTTAAGTGAAACCAAACTTCTTGATCTCCTCATCAAATCATTTATTCCATTGCTTAGGTGCTTGCTTAAATTCATAAATGGAACGTTTTAGCTTGCATACTTTGTTTGGATATTTTGGATTGTCAAAATCTTCAGGTTGCACCATATATACCTCTTTAAAGAGATGTCCATTGAAGAAGGTAGTTTTGACATCCATTTGCTAAATCTCATAGTCATAAAACGCGGCTATAGCTATAAGAATCCTAATAGCTCTAATGTCTGCAACAAGAGAGAAGGTTTCTTCATAATCAACCATGTAGGTTTGAGTGAAGCTCGTCGCTACAAGATGAGATTTATAGGTGTGTACCTTGTCATCCATGTTGGTCTTCTTTTTGAAGAGCCACTTACTACCAATGGTTTTACCGTTAGGAGGTAGATCAACTAAGTCCGAGACTTGGTTATCTTTTATGGATTGCATTTCTACGTTCATCGCCTCAAGCTATTTTTTAGATTCAGGATCTGATAATGTATCTTTATAGTTAGTGGGTTCATTATGATCTCCTAACTCATATTCCTCTGCATCAACATACAAACACGTTCGATCAGGACCATGGCATGTCCTTGTGGACTTACGAACGAGATTAACATCACTTTGAGGTTTAACAATTTCTTAGTCATCCTCATCATGATGCAAGCTAGTATTTTCAGAAGGATGCATATCATCATCTTGAATTAATTCAAGATCTTCTAAACTCCCACTTGCTTCTTGAGTTTTAAGACTATTCTCAAAGAATTCAGCATTCCAAGCAATAATAACTTTGTTCTCGGGTGGGTAGTAGAAGGAGTAACCCATCGTTTACTTTGGATATCCTACACAGATACACTTAATAGACATGGGTTCAAGTTTGTCAGGTTTGATAAGTGTATCACGCTTAACAAGAGCCTTACAACCCAAACTTTTAAGTAAGACAACTTAGGGCTTGCTCATGCCATACTACTTATGGTGTCTTTTCAACCTTCTTAGTTAGAGCCATATCGAGAATGTGTGTAGCAGACTCAAGTGCATAATCCCAAAAGGACTTAGGTAGAGTAGTTTGACTTATCATAAAGCGAACCATATCTAGTAGGGTTTTATTTCTCCTCTCAGACACACCATTATGTTGTGGTGTATATGGAGGAATGCATTGGGATATAATCACATGCTCCTTTAAATGATCAAAAACTCTTGACTTATAAATTATCCACCACCATCAAATCGTATGGCTTTTATAATATTTTCGAGTCCTTTTGAAATTTTTTAAAAGTTTCTAACACCTCATGTTTATGTTTTATCAGGTAGACACAACCATAACGATTAAAGTCGTCAATAAAGGTGACAAAGTATCTTGCTCCTTGTCTTGACACAGTTTTAAATGGGCCACATATATCGTTTTGTATTAGTCCAAGTAGATCCTTAGCTCTTTCCACTTGATGTGAAAAAGGCTTACGTGCCATCTTTCCAGACAAACATGAAAAACATTTATCAAAAGATTCATCTGTGAACCCGACTGCTTACAAGACAACGATGTAATGGCACAAGTAAGTGGATCTAGATCGGGCATCATTAGACAAGGCAACTAAAAAGATGAAGAAATGGGTGGATGAAAAGAGAAGACACACCGAGTTTGAGGTTCAAGATCAGGTAATGGTGAAACTCTTACTCAACAATTCAAGTCATTTAGGAATGTGCATAAGGGGTCGATACGAAGATATGAAGGCCCTTTTCCCATTGATTGAACGTGTTGGAAAAGAATCTTGTCGGCTTCAACTACCGCCTAATTTGAAGATCTGTTTGGTCTTTCATGTTACCTTTCTCAAGCCTTATCATGGAGATGGGAATGTACGAAATGAGGGTGTCCAAGAGGGCAACAACAGAGGTTGTAACTTCGTACGATCGAGATGTTGATGATATTTTGTTGGACTGTACGGTGCGGAGACAAGGTGTGACGAGCTATAAGGAGTGCTTGATCAAGTGATGCGAGTTGCCCGACAGTGAAGCAAGTTAGAAGGCTGAGGAGTTATTGTGGCTGTTTGTAGACAAGATCAAGAGATTCCATGAGGATGTCACGACAAGGACGTCTCGAGATAGGTGTAGGAGGATGTTACGACCTGCACAAGTGACATGGTCGTTTATGAATTTGACAGGGATTCCTTCTACACTAGCTTAAAAGATTCAAGAATTCTATGAAAGGTGAATGAAGGTATTAGAAATCGTTAGAAGCTCTTTAAAACCATAGAAGGCTCCTCCCTTGGAAGATTGTAGAAATGTTTTATAATAGGCTAATCGCTCAATTAACTTGTATCTTCTCTTGCAAAGTTCTCTCTACCAATACAAAGTATTTGCTCACTCCGCTTGTTTCTTTCTTTATATTTAAAGCTTTCTTTAGTTGCATAGTTTGTTGAGTGTTCGAGGAAGACTAACTTAGTCTTTGTGACATTTGTCTCAGTCTATATAATATACACTTATATTATAGGAAAATGCTAGAACCACAAAGAAACTCTCACAAAAACTTTTACAAAATGATGTGTCTTATGTTGAGTGGCATGTTCAAATTCACTTTTTAATTCTCTCTCTTATATGCATCCATTAGTTAAATGACACATCATTTTGTGAATATATTTTTGTAAATCTTTTGTGGTTCTAGCATTCCTCTATATTATATCATTCAATTTCTAGAAAAATAATATTCTCATATTAACGCTTTGGATTTTCTAAGAACTTAATTTTCTTATTTTAGCGTGTTTTGTATTAAATTTATATCTATATCATTGTCCTTTATTTTCGTGGAAGCTAGGTTTGAACATGCCCAAATATCGAAGGGTAAACACCACAAGTGGACGTTTGTTATTTAGTTACACATCAACTAACTCATTAATAAGCCAAGACATGTATATAATACAATTATCATCAAGTGGCTTGAGGAAAAGACATAAAAAAAATAAGACAAATAAAGGAAAACAATCAACTCCCACAATCTCCTATAATCTAGATCTAATTGTTTGGTCAACAGTGAGTTTTGATTCGTGACATGTATATGCATGTTGTTAGGGATGCATATACGCCCTTTATTGTGTGGTTGCGTTGGTTTAGTAGATTGTTAATAATGTATATCAGTGTTTGGATGCTATTTCTTAGACAATGCATCTGTAATGATTTGTGTGTTTTTACGAGTACGTGGTTGACTTTTTTACTTTCGACTTGTACATAACTGGGATTGTTTGCTTAACGTTTTAGATTCGTGATCTTTATGCATCTTATTGTGTGTTTAATTTTGTGTATGTTCATTTAAATATATATTATGAATTGTCTTGCAGTTGCTCACGAAGCTGTAATAGTGTCTGTTAGATTTCTGTGGTTGACTTTGTAATTGGTGATAGTGGCATAGGTTATATTGACGTTAGCGGGGAGGACAATTACGTGTAGGACTTGAGCGGAGAGGAGAGCTGGGATGGTTCTGAGAGCGATCTATCCCTCGCTTCTCATTTGATTCTCTATCGCGTATCACTCTATGCTGCTATTGAGTTGATTTGTCAACACCTCATCTGTAACTGCTTCTTTTGGATTGTGAAAAGCGAGTAGCGGGATTGCAGGCGTCGAGCATGATCTTCTGCCGCATCTATCGCAATCAAGCTTATTACTTGCTTCACTGTCTACGCGGGCAAAAAAAGCTTAATAGTGTCTGTTAGATTTCTGTGGTTGACTTTGTAATTTGAGCAAGTGTAGTTGATAGTTCGTTAAGTTACATCATAGTATGTTCTTGTAGGGGATCATTAGTTGGACATGTCAGCCAGGGGACATGGGGTTGTATTCGGCCTGTTGATCTGTATGTGTGTGATAAGATGTAATAAAACTGTTGTAGATATCTTGGGTCTCGGCTAATTTTTTTTGCTATTGTATTCTTGCACAAATGTATATATAAAAGGTGGAGAGCTGAGATCCTCAAAGAACATGACTTAATCAAAGAACAAAACAAGAGATCTTATCCATTGATTTCATTCTCATCCAATGGTTAGAATCCAATCAATCAACCATATATAAACCCCAAAAACACACCATCTACCCTCATTTAATAAAATTTTCTCTCTCTAAACAAAACACACACCTACGACTCTCTAACCTCCCAACAGTAACAAACACCCCACGCCGGAAACCCAACAACCTCCCGCCGGAAACCTAACAACCTCCCGCCAGAAACCCAACAACCTCCCGCCAAAACCCAACAACCTCCCACCGAAACCCAACAACCTCACGCCGGAAATCCAACAACCTCCCGCCGGAAACCCTCAAACCTCGCTGGCGACTCATCAAACCTCGCCGGAAACTGTAACCAACACCTCTATTTCATTCTAACACAACAACCATCGCCGGAAAACAATAACCTCGCCGGAAAACAACAAATCTCGTTGAAAAATAGAGGAGAATCAGTTAGATGATGTTATGGAAGTGATTAAACAGATCGATCTGAACAAAAATGTTGTTGAAGACGATAATGATCTTGAATCTAAGAAAGAAGATGTTATGGAAGAAGATGCAGATATAGAAGCTGTTGTAGAAGAAATAACAGGTAAAATCATATGTGATTTTGCTCTCTGGTTGTTTCATTATTCGTAATGGTAAATCACATCGATTTGGTGAATCACATGTGATTTTTTGCTCTCCTAGTTGTTTCATTATTCAAAAATGGAAATCACATTTGATTTTGGTGACTCAATATGGATTTTGCTCTCTAGTTGTTTCATTATTCATAAACATAAATAAAAGAAATCACGTGTGATTTTGTGAATCACAGTGACTTGCTCTCAGTTGTTTCATATTCATACATGGAATTAAATGGAGATTTTGGTGAATCACATGTGATTTTGCCCTGTAGTTGTTTTATTATTCATAAATGGAAATCACATGTGATTTTGGTGAATCAATGTGATTTTGCTATGTAGTTGTTTTATTATTCATAAATGAAAATCACATGTGATTTTGGTGAATGGCATGTGATTCTGCTCTGTAGTTGTTTTGTTACTAACAAAAAAAGTTTTTATTTTTTAAGAAATGAATCACATGTGATTTTGGTAAATCACATGTGATTCTGTCTGAATCACAAGTGATTGAGTTGTTGTTTTGTCATGAATCTCATGTGATCCTGTCTTTTGATATACAGGCTGTATGAAAACACCAAAAGCTAATTCAGATTGGGAGCCTCATATACAAGGAATTCATATACCAGTTGAGGGGACGTACATTGATGTAGAAAGAAGTAAATCACACGTGATTATGTTTTGTTGTGTTTTGTTATGGGAAAATGTAAATCAAGTATGATTTTTTCTTTGTTGTTGTAAACTAAATCACTTGTGATTAAGTTTTGATCTAGAAATAACAATGATAGACTATTAGGTTTGTTAATTACCTGAAAGTATGAACTATTAATTTGCTATGAGATTCTTTTATCAGAATCACATGTGATTCCTGTGTGAATCCCATGTGATCGGTGTGTGAATAACATGTGATCCATGTACATGGTAAATAAAACTCAGTACGAATCACATGTGATTTGTACAACATTTGATAATTGACAAAAACATAATTAAAAAACATACATAGACATGTTTAACTTTTGATAATTGACAAAATGTGATTTTGTACAAAATCACATGTGATTTGTCTCAAAATCACATGTGATTTTGCTCAAATCACATGTTGTACACACCATACTTTTGGGGTTAGTTATCCATGTCGCTTATTCATATCAGCCTTAGTTTATTCTAACAAAGTATCCAAAAAACAATATAATATCTCCTGAAATTAAGCAATCTAGTGACTCATTTGTAAATCATATGTGATTCATGTATAAATCACATGTGATTCATGTAAAAATCACATGTGATTCACCTGTATCAATAAGTAAGAAAATAGCTCAATATGCCAACCAATAGAACCTTAGGATGTCAATACTGTTAAATAAAACTCACTACAAATCAATAATCTAATGTCAATACTGTAACAATTAGGAGAATCCATTTACAACATTCATTTTCTAAAATTTGGTGGAACCTGATATTGCTTTCACTCAGTATGAGAGTTACAACCTAGAAAACATATGTGTTTTACTCTGTAAAGGCGCATGTCGACACACCTTTGACTTTGTTCTAGATGTCTACACATAAATTCCAAAACAATCAAATAGCACCAACATAATATCCAAAAATAAATATATTTGTAAATATAAAAAATCCCATAAACACCAAATAATAATACAAAAACTTAGAATATTGTACATGGTTACACCATTGCATAATAAAATAGTCTCCAAAGGTCACAGACCCTGTTTTCATGCCAATCAGTTCACCTGCTGATGCTCATTTCCCATTTGGTTTCTACATTGATCTCTGTTGTTTAATGACTAAACAATTAAGCGAAGCCTCAATTCTTCATCAAACTGCTTAACCAATGTAAACATGCTCTCTCGGATGCACATTCAACTCTTTTAACAATATCTTTGTAGCGTACTTGAACCTCAAACGCTTCAACATGTTAAACTGAATATGCGACTCAACACCAAGACCACATTCCTATATTATTGACATCTTTGAATCAACTTTTTATAATTACTCTGCAGTTAATTAAAATATCATAAATTTAACTGTTAAATAAAACTCAGTACAAATACAAATCACATGTGATTTTGTACGAATCACATGTGATTTTAGAACAAATCACATGTGATTTGTACTAAAATCAAGATTACGTTGTTGGAAAAACGTAACCTACAGATGCTCTTTCATGGGTTCGAGGAATGTGAGCCTGATTGAACTTTACAGCAAATCAAGGCTTGCTCTAAGCCCTTTACTCTTGATAATCCTGATGTATCTAAAAAACGTGTCTTCAGGAAGGTCAAGTAATCTCGTGTTCAGCTCAACTCTATCAAATCCCAGCTGTTTACACTTCGGTAAGAGTCGAACGAATTATTAGAACATATTTCAACTAAACATGTGAAATGAGAATAGGCTAGCAATTGAACAGTTGAGGGAGGATTGTGTCGATGCATTATAGGGTGCACAAAATACTAAGTATACAAGTGGTATTGTAAACACCGTCATTATACTACTGTAAATATAAAGGCATCCAAACAGTAAATATAATCAATAGAAAATATAAAGGCATCAAAACAGTAAATATAATGAACAATCTAACATCAACTTCTTTTAGAGTTAAATACGTTGTGTGTCCAAATACAACAATTGTTAAAAAAAATTATACCAATTTCGGCAATCTCTTGTTTCCAAAAGTTTAATACTCAGTATGTGATTAGAAATTTGTCTCTCGTATTTTGTATTTGAAGGTATCTCAAAACCTGCAAGCAACAGAAAAATGTCACATTTATACATATGAAAGGACATAAGAGAATAGAAAATATGGAAATCACCATAAGCAAAGATGCCTCTCAAGATTTTCTTGCGGACGCATAACATCAAAACTATCATAGATCTCATCATTTTGTGTAAATAAGTCTCCTATCCGTCAGTTAACATTGTGTAGCAGCATACATTGCTTAGCAACTACATAAGAAAAATATCAAACTTACATGAAATTCATGTTGGATTAAAATTGTGAGTATAAAACACGGAACTTTCTAGTGTTGTCACCATGACTATCGACCGGAAAAAAGACTACAGAGTAGTAGCAGTTAATCCCAGTTTCCACATGAAAGTGAAAAACAAAGTACATAAATTTTACAATTATCATTATCAGTAATACAAGAGCTAAAAAAAAGTATTCCAAGTGAACATCGATTGCAGACTCGGTTCTTTTATTATACAATAAAACATATAGCTATTCTTTTGACATACTCTTACTTAAACAAACTCAAACTATAAACTAACATAAATCATTTTTAAAAATAAACCTATCACGAAGTATATATCAACTTATGATATCAATAACAATTCTTATATATGTGATCTAATATAAGTTACCCCATATACAAAACACAAACAATCATAGTTCACTATAGAACGAAAAACTTCAACAATTATCAGCATTCAAGTATAATTCATTATACGATATCGACACGTATAAGGTGATCTCAATCTACAGCTTACTTCATTAAAACACACATTCACAAAAACCGAACAATGAGATCAATCTAGCGTCTATAATCAGCTAAACACGCATATAGACATACACAAAAAAGGCGGAAAAAAATGAGATCGACACCTTATTATCAGGAAATCTAAGAGATACAACGCAAAGCAAACTTCACAACTTGAATAGGCTGTGACAGCAAAAATGAATCAACTCCTCCGTTTGACTACAAGTTGATATTCAAACAAACTCATCATTTTATAAAATTATAAACAATATCACAATCACAATTAATGAATTAGATGTGTGATGAATGAAATTAATTTACTTGATAATTTTGCCTCTTTGAACAATTTAGGATCTGGAATGATGGATAATCGACGTTCAATTGATTCTATCTTTGTTAAGTTACAGATACATCCGTTGTTGATAGCGGCTGATATGCGCCGACTATGTAGAAGTTGTTTCACTATTGAATACCAGATATGGTATGTATAGGGGTTAGGGGTATTTAAAGATGGTTTTGGCGAAGGGGTGGTTGGAGTGTGTAATCTGTGAGGACTGAACAATGTAATGAGAAGAAATGAGACAGACCCCTATCTTGGGTTAGTGATGTTAGTAAAATTACTAAAATTCCCTTTTGTAAATAATTAAATTAAAATGACATTTTATCTACACCGTTGGATTGAAATGTTATAGATGGTTGAGATGGTCTTGTTTGTTCTTTAGTTGGAAGGTGTTCTACACCGAACTTTCGTCATACTTGAAAATGGGTTTGGAGGTACAGAGTGTACACCCATCAAGTCATTGATTTTCCCTGACTCTTTTAGTGGTTAGATTAAATAGGTGGTTACAAACATTAAAGTGGCAGGTTTGATCTAATTTCAATGTTTGTTGTAACTATTTCTTGCCTATTTAAGTGGCCAGATTTAACTTCATTAATACCACATTTATATTGGTCCTATAAACATATAATTCACTAAATTATGGAAGGATAATTATAGAGAGATTTAAAATTCGCCATTAATCTTCATTATTCCTTGAGTAGGTTTTGAGTATTTCCCCTAAATTAGGTCATTATATTACATTAGAAAAAGACACAAAAAACCTTAAACACATAAAATGTAGTGTTCTTGATTTGGTGCCGTAAAAACAAGAACTACACTTGGTTTTATCCAAAGGAGGTATGTTCGTGTATACCCGGTATAGGGTTAAATAATCTTTTTTGGAAAGCGAATACATGACTTCAAGTGATATTCGATAACCATCTTTGGTAATTAGCTAGGCTATTGATTGTCTTCACCCTGATCTAGGACATACAACAACCAACACTCTAACGACTATAAAGAATATTGGTCAACAATGTTACTTAAAGTCCTTCTACTATCTATGTATATATATAGTGTTAAACGATGATGATATTTTTATGTGTGATGATCATGGCTCAACCTGCAAGCCTTCCGATTTCAGTTATAGGGCCTGAGTTTGTTGCACCATCTCAACTTGAGCTTATAGTCAAAACACATGCGCCAGGGAACCTTCTGATCATTGATATTGATCACAAGATTTTGTTCAGAGTAATGATATGCTATTAACTAGAATTCCATATACAGAATTGATAGATAAGCTTAACAAACAGAAGAATCATCAAACTAGAAGATTACTTGAAGTGATTTGCTAAATGATTTGTTATTGGATAATTTAGAAGTTGAATGATTACAATGAGGAGTTAAGAGAGAAATACATCAAAAGCTAATTAGTTACAATAATAAAAATGAGCTATTTATAGATAAAGGAAATGGGCGAGAAAGTTTATGGTGGCAGTTATAGCGCATTTGATGAATTTGAATTCATCACGTGCGTTGCACGTGACTCTCTGTTTTCAGTATATAACAAGTAAAACCAGCTGACACTTACTACTTCAAGAGAAGGTGATATGAAATTTCTTTATTTATTAAGTTGTTTTTTGTTTGCTTAGTATAGGAAGTCTGTAACTTGATTCGAAGCTGATAAATTGTGGACTATGTGTTTCTTTCCGAACATGAGTGGACATTAATAATGAAATGTATTTAGGGGTAAAAGCAATGCGGATACAGATCTGATATTTACCTTAAAGTTGAAACACATAACTGGGTGGCATAAGATGCATATAAATGTATTCTTGGCAAATAATAGTAGTAGCGAGGATAATTGTAATTTTAACACTAAGGGGTGTTTTACAAAGGAGAGAAATTATACCATTCATACACAACAATCTTCATCACAATAGCCCAAGTATGTTATGTTATTTTGATATATTTTAAAAGCTGATATATTTGCTTACTTCATTCAATTTTTATAGTTGATTCTTATATGTATATGCATAAATTTCAATGATTAAAGAATGCCAAACTTACCAAAGGAAAATACATGGTAATAATTAATCCTAATGTGGATTATGCATTTGTGGAGGCGCTAATTGCGATTCTTGATGGCATGAACAACGCTGATAAAAAAACATCTCATGTTGGTGTTGTTGGAGGAGTTCTTGACGTACTTGCTAATTTGGATTTATCATAAATTGAAGTATGGTTACACATTAGCTCATAGTTTCGTTCAACATCTCATTTTTAATCTTTCTTATGATCTTATCATTGTGGTATGTTGGTGATGCGTATTTTATTTTAAAATATATTTTTACCATGTTTTAAATTTATAAAACTCGATCTGACAATGCACTAACGGGGGCATAGAACCCGATCGTGGGTAGTATAGAATGGTAAATTTGAGGTCATCCCAAGAGCTAAGTTGTAATTAGTTTTAATTTGAAATGTTACGTTTTGAAAATGATTTTTGAGTTGATTTGAAATAAATAACAATAAAATAAATAACTGGAAATTAAAAGAGTTAGAGATATCAAGAGAGAAAACGTGCTAACCTAATTACTTCATTACTACTGTTATGAAAATATTTTCCGGTGCAATGTTAAACTATGGTTTCATTAGTGGTTTCTAAGGTCGATAGACTTGAATGTACATATTTAGTCTATTCTATACTCCCTGCGATTCCGAATCAGTCCCAAATCGTCTGGGAGGTAGGTTATCCAGGTTGCAGTGATTAATCCCAACTATTCCCAAAACGTATATAATAATCTATAAAGATTATTAACTCTCCCTGAAAGAGTTCTTGTACTTTTTAAGTATATTATGTGATAAGTGCGATGACCGGTTAGTTCCTACACTAGGTAAGGAGTTAGTGATCCTCCCTAGTACCCATTGGATCTCATATTGACTAGATAATCTAATAATGGGGCAAGCTAGGTCCAAACCACCCATACTACCAAAACCCAGGGTTACACGATAGTCAAGGAATATCTAACGAAACCATAATCTAACATGATACAATCATAACAAAAGTAACTACATAACTAGGCCAACACTTTAAGTGCTTAGCCACTCATAGTAACGGAAACACAACAAGAAATAGAAGAAATCATAGATTGAAAACTCATAATTCTTACAGTATTCGTATTTGAATGATTAAATACAAAAAGTAAGTAAAGTGTGATCTCCCTTGGACTCCAGGTGGAATTCTTCAAAGGTTGGAAGCCTTTGTCGCCTCTCCAATTGGTTGTAGAGGAAGTGATGTCGGAATAGCTTGAATGAGGCCTCTATATATAGGTATTGAACCTGTTACGGCGCAACTAATAAAGGTGTTAAGCCGTAACCATCATACATGGCATTCCATATTTTTGCAGATGTTACGACGTAACCAGATATGGTGTTACGCCGTAACCTTTAAATAATGTCCATAAGTACGTGATCTTCATTTCATATTTGTGGATCTTTATGGTTACGACGTAACTGGATATGGTGTTACGCCGTAACTCTAACTTTGTCAAGATTTCCTTCCAAATATATGGTTACGGCGTAACTAGATATGGTGTTACGCCGTAACGTTGTCTTTGATCTTCGTACTTGCTTAATATATGTTACGGCGTAACCATTTTTGGTGTTACGCCGTAGAATTCTTCAAATATTTACACTTTGAGTCATTTTTCCCATGTTTCTTGTCACTTTCCAGCATTTCACTTGAAAACTACAAAATGATAGAAAATATTTTGTTTTCGAGTATTAGTGAAATATTTGCAGGTAATATAGGGGGTATTTTAAGACTAAAAAGTATTAAATATTTGATGTTATCAAATACCCCCCACTTGACTTCTGCTTGCCCTCAAGTAGAACCTGTTAGAACATTTCATAAAAGATTTCTTGAGGATAACTTGAAGAAATGAATTTATAAAACTCTTATGCTAGAAAATATCAAAGCCGAACACCTCACGAAAAGGGGATAAAATGTTACTCACCTCTACACTAAACTAAGTGTTTCATTTTTGAGGTGATCGCTTAATTGCACAGTCATAGCATGTATTCTATCATAAGCTTGGAAAGTACACAAATCTGCACCAGTTAGAATTAGGGTCTAAATAATTCTCAAAGGCAACAAGAATAATATGGTTTTAAAGGGTGATAAAGAGGTTAGGATAGACATGAGATACACATTTAATGGTTGTTAATATAAAAACACAAAACAAATAGTCTAAAGTAATCTAAGGTTGTCATAACTAGTCACTGTCCATCTATGGGTCCAAGAGTTTAAGTCTGAAAATCTGATCTTCAATAATGGGTTACTAGCTCCATTCTTCATGAGTATTGGGATGACTTGGTGTCATAATGGGCTACTAGCTCCATTTTACAAAGGTGTCTTGGTGCAATAATAGGCTACTAGCTCTATTTTTTATTACTTTATTTTATTTTGCACCATATTTATATTTTTAGCACATGGGTGGCTTTTTGTTTCACCCTTTTTTCTTCATAATATGCAAATGTTACAGCAGTTTATATCTTTAATTATTGCCCTTACAACATCTGATATTAAACGCACATCCCCCCACTTGAGATAAACAATGTCAAAAGTGGTGATACAAGGGGGTCTTTATAGATCATAACTGATTGGTCTTCCACGAATGCATATAATTCTCGTTCATATTCCCCCCAAACCATGGACTTAAGTAGCCAGAAATTTTAACACAAATAAAATTAAGACTATAGGGTAGGTTAAGGTGAAATGGTGTAACGAAACATATAGAGTAGGGTGAAAACATAGATTGGTTTAATAAGGGGGTGTATCAAGGGTTATCTGCACTAAAAAAGGAGTTGCAGATAGCAGGGGTTTATCACGGGAGGTCAACAAGTCAGTGTAACAAGTCGATAAACACACACATATAGGCTATTTGGGTGATTTCCTAAGTGTTGCCTTCTTGAACTATCTATTCCTGCTAATCAATTAGGTCTCGAAATGATGTACAGGCCAAGTTCTAAAGTCTACAATACTACCGACACACTCAATATTTTGGTGGATTTTGAGTAATATGATGGAAACGGAATATTAGGCATAAATTTCACCAAGTATAATAAAGGGTAATCTACATTCGGCAAAGATTAATTCTAGTTATTTAAGAAAAAATTGTCAAAAAATTTAAAATTGGCATAATTTTCAAAGAAAACTAGAAAATCAAAGGCAAAACATACGTCAAGTATTAATTCTACTCCCATCCCCCCACTTGATTTGTACAATGTCCCTATTATACATTAAGGTAATGAAATAAAAAGGAAAGAGTAGAATTAAGACAAGAAACTCCCTGAGCATTGCTTTAAGATTTGAAATTTAACAGAAATCTTTAGATTATTTCTGTCTTCTTGCAAGCTCTTTATCCTCTGTTATCACAAAGTAAACCAAAGCATAAAATTGTTCAACAAGAATTATAAAGTGTACAAGAAATACAAACCTAACTCAGTTTCGTAAGAATCGCGTTTGCTTTTAGCATATGCAACCAGCCTTTTAAACTACTTGGTGGCCCAAGTGGACGAGTTTAGTATCGTGAGGGCTTCTAGAGAACATACCCACAAAGTCCCTTTACGTATACAAGTTTAGACATGTTTAAAACTTAAATTTTTATGATTTCAAAAGGAGGTTATGGCGTAACCATGAAATGGGTTACATCGTAATCAAGTGGTAAATTTTTTTATGTTTTAAGGTGTTACCGCGTAACCATGAAATGGTTTACGTCGTAACTGCAGTGGTTACGGCGTAAACTAAAGTTGTTACGCCGTAACTGCTGTAGATTCAGCAAAGTTACCACATGATTATGAGTCGAGCCGGTCTCGATAATTGCCTCTTAGCTTCTGGATTCTGCAAAACAAAGTAAGAAACATGCAAACCAACTAATGCAAAAAGGAAATTTTATTAAATAAAGGACGGGTTGTCTCCCGACAAGCAATTTTGTTTATTAATGAGTTTAAGTTAGACTAATGCTCATTTTACACTTTAACAAAGTATATTGTTTCGTTAATCTTGTCTATCTCGGATCTATGATACTTCTTTAGCCTGTGTCCATTTACTTTAAATCGAACTCTATTTTTACCTTACACTTCTACTATTCCATACGGATAAACTTTGCTCACCGTATATGGTCCATACCATCTGGTTCTAAGTTCCTTAGAAAAAGTTTTAATGCCTCATCTCCTTTTTGAAATTCTTTATCCATAATTTTAGAATCATGCCAACGTTTAGTCCTTTCTTTATATGCTCATGAATTCTCATAAGCATCAGTCTGAAATTCATCAAGTTGATTTAATTGAAGGAATCTATGTTTCCCTGCAGCATCTAAGTCAAGATTTACATTTTTTAGGGCCCAATATGCCTTGTGTTCAAGTTCAATTGGCAAGTGGCAGGCCTTTCCGTAAACAAACCCGAATGGTGTACTACCGATATGTGTTTTATAAGCTGTCTTGAATGCCCATAGTACATCATCCAGTTTATCTGCCCATTCTTTTCTGTTTTCGTTAACCGTTCTTTCCAGGATTCGCTTAATGGCTCTATTAGTATTCTTCGTTTGTCCACTAGTTTGGGGATGATATGGAGTAGCAAGTCTATGTGTTACTCCATATTTCTTAAGTGTTTTTTCGAGGAGGAAATTGCAAAAATGTGTTCCACGGTCGCTAATTAGAGCCTTCAAAACTCCAAATCTAGAAAATAATTTTATTATGAATTTCACTACGACACGTGCATCATTAGTAGGTAGGGCTTCGGCCTCGACCCATTTTGAAACGTAATCGACAGCTACAAGAATATATTTGTTTTTTCTCGAGGAGGGAAAAGGTCTTATGAAATCAATCCCTTAGATGTCAAAGATCTCACTGACAAGAATGTTGGTTAAGGGCATTTGGTTCTGTGAGGAAATATTTCCTGCCCGTTGACAAGCATCAAACCCTTGAACATATTTTGCCAAATCCTTAAAAATGGTTGGCCAATAGAATCCAGACTCGAAGATATTTAGTGCGGTAATATCTGCTCCGTAATGACCTTCCGTAGGTCCCTTGTGGCAATGTTCTAGCATTTCATGTAATTCTCTACCGAAAACACACCTCCTTATAATTCCATCAGGACATGATTTGAAGAGGTATGGGTCGTCCCATATGTATTTCCGTACATCGTTCATGAATATTTTTTTCTTAAATAATAAGTCAGATGCTAAGGAACGATATTAGTGACGAGGAAATTTGCATAATCTGCATACCATGGGTCTGTTTTAGTATTCTTAAGTTTAATAACCATGAGGTGTTCATCAGGAAAATTATCTTGTATGTTATCTTTGTTTAATTCCTCTAAATCCGGATTTTCAAGTCCAGAGAGATAGTCAACAGCTAGGTTTTCAGTCCCCTTTTTATCCTTAATTTCGATAGTGAATTGCTGAAGAAGTAATGTAACACCCCCATATTTGACATATAGAAGCGGGAGCTAATCTGGGGTATTACTTCATGAATCATAGTCACAATAATAGAAAACGACTCAAAATAGACGTTTTTGAAAGATAAGTTATCATTTATTTTTTATCAGAGTTTTTACAAAAGAGGTCCCAAAATACATTTCAAATCATAAAGTTGAATGATAATAGGTTTGGACGTCCTCATGTCCAATGTCACTCCGTGTCATAGTTGCTCAATTACCTAAGATAAACATGTTAAAAGGATCAACACAAAGGTTGAGTAAAATTCACAGTTTTTGCAATGTAATGGTTGAATACAATTCATCATAAGTGGTAATAATTGCATGCATTTACAATTATCATGGAAAACAGTATTATTGCCCTAAGCTCATGCAACCAAACATTAACATCCAAAGTCAATTTAACGACTTGAAGGAACAACTGTCCTTAAGGAAAGGTAACTTGCCAAAGATATCCTTTGTTCTCAAATATAGTATGTTTGGTTACCCCATGTACGGGTATACCAACGGGAGTTGTCACCCCCAATAGATCTATCCACAATATTCGCATTCACTCGCAAGTGACTAATGGTTCATGATTAAGAAATAATGGCAGTGGAGGCAAACTTAGGCAATAATATATCAGGATGGCATACAATTAAAAAATACTTGTATTCATGTTTGTAGCATGTATCTCCCCACGGAGTTTAGAAAACATGTAAAGATGGGACTATGAACTCATCTTAACAGGGAAATCTGATTGATGGCAAAAGTATAACAAATGAAGGTAAACAGCTTCGTCACGCAACCTGGGGTAATATGTCAAGTCTTATGAAAACATCGTATCACTGTTCAGACTATCATAATCCAGAGGTCATGTAGTAAACGTTTGAGGAGCTAGGACACTTTAAATTGTAAATTCAGCAACTCGTCAAAACGTATACCCAAATAAAACCCCTCACATGAAATTCCCTAATAATGTGGTACGTTATAGATTTAAATGATATGATTTTAAGTTTTTTCAAAAGCTAGTCGATGATAAATTATGATATGTATATAACATAATTGTTTTTATGTGTTTCAATCGATAAATGTGTTAAGTTTAAATAAAATCAAATCTTAATATATATTTTTATAATTTATATAAAAATATTTGAGGACCCGATCAATGTGATCGTGAGCATCTTCGTCTTTATTCCTGAAGAAAGTGTCTTCCCTTAATTCGCGCATGAATTGACTCTTGATTTCGAAATTAACATTGCCTTCGATTTCGGGTTTAACCACTCCATGGTTACCTGGTTTTCTCGTGACAATGCTAGGTATTGCTCCTAAGTGAGAGTATCGACGTCTACTCCCAGCATGGTTCCTGCAGATATGGAGTTGAGAAAAAGAAGAGAAATAATAAAATAATCAAATTAATTCTAATTTTTGGCTCCCCGGCAAACGTGCTAAAAACTTGATGCGTATTTTCTTTTAAAATTAATTTTATCATGTTTTAAATTTATAAAACTCGATCTACTCTTAACGACGCATAACGGGCAGAGAACCAGTTAGTAGGTAGTTTAGTATGGTTAATCCGAGGTCGTCCTAAGGAGCTATGTTGTATGTAGTTTTAATTTGAAATGTTACATTTTGAAAATGGTTTTTGAGTTGATTTAAATTAAATTAAAAGAACAATAAAAATAAATAACTAAAAGTAAAAGGATAGGAGATATCAAGAGAGAAAATGTGCTAACCTAGTTACTTCATTACTATTGTTATGAAGACAATTTCCTATGCAAAGTCAAACTATGGTTTCATTACTGGTTTCTAAAGTCAATAGACTTGAATGTGCATATACAGTCTATCATATACTCCATGCGATTCCGAATCAGTCCTGAATCATCTGGGAGGTAGGTTATCCAGGTTGCAGTGATTAATCCCAACTATTCCCAAAACATATCTAATAACCTATAAAGATTATTAACCCATTGAAAGGAGTTCTTTGCTTTTTTAAGTATGGTGATATGTGCAGTGAACATTCGGTCAGTTTCTACACAGATAAAGGAGTTAGTGTTCTACCTAGTAACACATTGGATCCATCATGTCAGGTAATTATTAATTAGGTCAAAGCTAGTCCAAACCACCCGTTATACAAAACCCGGGGTTACACGTAGTAAGGATTATTAATGAAAACCATTATTAACCAGGAAACAATCATAAAAAAAGTAATTACTAACTTAGGCATCACTTTAAGTGCTTATCCACTCATTGGTAACGAACACAGTATGAGATCAGAAGAATCATGTTTGAAAGCTCATAATTCTTATAGGAAGCATTTTTGAACGATTAAATACAAAAGTAAGTAAGTGTAGATCTCCCTTGGACTCCAGGTGGAATTCTTAGAAGGTTGAAAGCCTTTGTCTCCTCTCCAATTGGTTGTGTAGGAAGTGATTTCGGAATAGCTTAAATGAGGCCTCTATTTATAGATATTGAACCTGTTATGACGTAACCAATAAATGTGTTACGCCGTAACCATTATCAAGTTTCATATATTTAAGCAAATGTTACCAGGACGTAACCAAGTTATGGCTGTTACGCCGTAATCCTTCTTATAACATTATCTTGTGTACGTGATTATTCATTCCATATTTGTGGTTTTATGGTTACAGCGTAAAACGAGATCTTTGACGAGATTTCCTTCCAATTATAAGGTTACGGACGCAAACGAGATATGGTGTTACGCGTTAAGTTCTTCCTTGATCTTCGTACTTGGCTTATTTTATGTTATGACATATACCATTTGTGTGTTTCGCCGTAACACTCTTCGAATTACACTTATGTCCTTTTTCCCTTGTTTCTTGATCACTTTCCTATTATTTTCACCTTAGTACTACAAAAACAGTAGAAAATATCTCGTTTTCGAGTGTTTGTGAAACATTTACATGTAATTTAGGGGGTATTTTGCCACTAAAAAGTATTAAATATTTGATGTTATCATCGCTCTTAATTGTCTTTGAGAAAGCTTCAAATTGTTTCTCCTCATCATACTTTCCATTCGCCTTCTTCCACTTGAACATGTCTTTTGTCTGTTTTCATTCATGAAGAAATATTATATATGTGAAACAATTATAGATTATCAATAAGTTAATTCTAAAAGTGTTAGGTACTTACAATCATTGTTGTGTGGAAAAAGTACTTGGTTTTTTTGCGTTTTCTATTCATCTTCTGTTCATGGTTTAAAACCAAGGAGAAGGTGTCAATGACATTCGATTCAACTTTCAGCTGTGGAGCTAATGTTTACATGTAATCCCTTATCGTTGCAGCTTCATCTTTTGTTTCTTTAAACAAAATTAGCTACATTAATTAATGTAAACAATTCATTCATTATATGATATTATTACAAGAAAATAAAATATTGTAGTTTATATGATTCGTATCCTTGCATTGAAAACAAAGAAATTGAAATAATAAAGTTAATTGATACGTATAATTCTTCTCCTTCCATGTAAAACAAGTATTCTGTCATCAACACTTCATCAGTTGTTGCTTTTCCTTTTTATAACTGTTTTCTTGTTTAAATATGGAGAAACAAGAAATCGGGATGGTCTTTTTGCTCTTTGTACTGCCTTTTCTTCTTTGTCTTTTGGTTTTTGTTCAGATTCTAATGGGCTTAAACCTTTTGCTCTTTTTTCCACTTGTTTTTCTTTCTCCCTTTCTGTAGGTTCAGATTCCTCTGGTGTTAAACCAAGAGAGAATGTCGGTGGTGTCATGTCTTCAGGTGACTTTCTCTTGGTTGTTTTCTTCTTTTAAATATCTTGTGTTGCTTGATATTCTAACTCTTCACATTGTGAGTCAGTTAAATCATACTCTTTATTCCAAAATTAATCTTGTGTTAAATGATTATGTTCATCTTGTTTATCCTTCTCATTTTCATTCCCATCATTCACCTTTTGTTTATCAGCTTCTTTGTCTTTCATCTGTTCATTCGGATCATCAACTTTACCATGAACTTCTTCTCCATCGTTTTTTGTTTCACTTCCAGCTTCTTCTGTTCCTTTTCTAATATCATCTTGTTTCTCCTTCTCTTTTTCTGCTTGTTGTTCCTTCACATTTTCTGTTTGTTTCTCCTTCTCATTTTCAGTTTCATCAACCTCCATTGAAAATGCGAGCTACTATGTCTTAGTCAACTTTTCAAACTCATGTTCATTATTTAGATCATCTTGAACGTCCTCTTCATCGTCTTTCTGTTCACTCCCAGCTTCTTTTGTTCCTTTACTAATATAATTTTTTTCCTTCTCCTCCTCATAATCATTCTTCTTGTTGTTGTTGTTGTCTACGCCATCACTTTACTCTCAATAATATCATACATAGAAGAGTCTTTGAGATTGATTCTGGCATTCCTTGAACAAATTTTTGTACTGGTCGTAGAAATAAAAAATTCCTCGGTCTTCTCCAAACTTTGTCATTCCCTCTCTCAATGTTTCAATAAGCTTAGACCTTTCTTCTATAATTTTGGTAAATTTCTCAATGATCTTCTCATAAAACTCCTGCAAAAGAAGCATGTCGGATTAGTTTTAATCATATTTGAACTATTTTATGTACTTTTATATAAACATTCAACTATCATATATGATGATCAAATCTTCTTATATGATTATTGAAACAATTTAGATTTTTCTTAGTATCATATGTGATACATGCAGGTTTGGTTGCAGTCTTATTAATAACCCATTTCAACTATCATATGTGATTTATCAAATCTATCATATATGATTATTGAAGAATTTTTAGTTTTTTAGTATCTTATGTGATATATCAAAACAATATAAATACTACTGAAACAAACTTAAGTTTTTTCTTTGTTCTATGCGAGACATGCAATTTATATTTTTTGCCAATCTTATTAATAAAATCAATGAATTCAAAGTTTACCCCACCCCTCCTTTGTCACTGGTTTTCTTTCGCTTAATGGTTCAATGTAAACATCGGTCCCTTTGACAAAATTCACTTCCATTCATCTTCATCAGATCAAAGTCTTTCATGTTGCTTTATATTTTCCAAGCAACCTTTACTTATTTCCATCATGATTCTTTTTCTTATCATTTGAGTGTTCCAGCTTTTGATTGCTAGTTGAGACTGATGATATTAAAGATACAGACAAGAATGTAGTGGTCGAGGATATTGCAGTTTTTTTTGTACAAAAAAATATGCATTAGATTATATTTGTATATGTATTAATCGCATAAGATAATCAATAATTATAAATATTTAATGTTACTTACACATAAGAATGTGAGTGGCCTGTAGTAGAAGTTGTTTGAAGTCTTCACTTTTTCCCAATTATGCTTACTACTCTTGCAAAGGCAATCCACAGTAGATATCCACACCAATCTATGTTGATATATCAGTCTCCTCTTTTAAAATACATTTTACTAATTTTTTGAAAACTTCCACATTTTTTCAATGTTCCCATAGTACTTCCAAAGAGAGATAAAGATAAATATTGTGAACATGAAGTCTGCTTTGGTTGTACGTGACATTGGCCAATGCAATTATCGAGGTGTGGGTTTACCAAGATGGTTTTATTTTGCTTCCCTTTCGGCTATGAAAAGATCATTGTCAGGTATTTTGTCTAAATCTTGCAACTTTGTATTTCCCATTGGTATACCCAGTATATCATTCACTATTTGTCTTGTTGCCTTTATCGACCCCTTCTGTAATCGGAGTTCCATACTTAGACTATGGAAGTTCTCGATTACGTGGTAAGCTAATTTTGAGGGAAGCTCACAACATTAGGGAAATTGTATGTTCTCTTAAATGCCATTGGTTTTAAAACAATTTTTCTTTCCTCTGACAAACCACTCATAGCGTCAAATAAAGGCTTTGGTGACGACCTTGCGTTACAAGTTGGGTACTTCACCTGCTTTGATGGTTTTTTGTGACCTCCTTTTTCCATTTTACCTTTTTTACCTTCTTAAGCTCCTCTTCGTCTTTCGAATTTGAGTAATTTTCCTTTTCTTCTTCAGCTTTATTCATGGTTTTCTTTTTTGAAGTTGAAGGTTCCTTCCATTTTATGCATTTTTGTCCCCTTTTTGTGTTTTTAACCATCATCTCTCTTTCATATTTCTCTCTCTGTTTCTAGACCATATTCATCCTCTGTTTTTCTTCTTCACTTTCTTCCTTTAGCTGAATTCTTACATATTTACTTTCCATTCATTCAAGACTTTTTTGTTTTTCGTTGCATTTAATCTTTTTTTTATTGGAATTACTTCTTTATTGGTTTTTCAGATTTAAACCACTTCGAGCTTTTCTTTTCATGTTTACTGTAGTTCTTTCTCTCATTCTGATTTTCTTTTGGTTACTATTTATTCTTGTTTTTCTTTTTCTTTTGTTCATAACTTCCTTTTCTTTTCAATTTGCTCTTCTCTCTTTTTCTTTTTTGCTTCTATATTCATTTCATGAATGCTTTCATCAAACAACTGTTTTTGTTAGACTGCATCAATTTTTGTATAAATTAATATAATATCCATATATTGATTTAATAAAAAATTACATATTACCATATGAGTTATGTATACATAGTTATAAACATAAGACTTGAAATATTATCATTGTATATCATGTAGGTTTACATGTTTTACATTCTATATAATATTTTGATACTAAACTAGAAATGTACCTTTTCCAACTTGATTTTTATTTGATCTTGTGGATGTGTTCAAGAATGGCATCGTTTGTATGTTGTTAAAAATTTGATTAACATCGTCATTTTCTTCTGAATCCTCTTCATTATCAGCTTGCTCGCTTTCTTGTTCTTCTACCAAATTGTCTGCTTCACCTAAACATCCTTTTCATATTATCGGAATTAATCTACAAATTTGAAAACATGTATTTTTTTCATTAATCATATATAGGCATGTTAATAATCATGTTTATATACAATAATAGTAGTTGAGAAGTTTATATTAAATAAATATACCTCCGGTTTCTTTTACATGTTTTCCTTTTTTGTCATTAGTTTTAGTAGTTTTTTTTTGCTTCTTTCTCTTTTGCCTCTTTGTCAGTTTTCTTTTTTGGTTGTTCAGCTGGTTTCTTTTTACTTTCTAGTATAGCAAATAATTCTTCTACACTCTTTGTAGCAGCTTCATTAGCAAGTTCAACAACATTTTTTTCAACTTCTTTTTCAACATACTCATCAACATTTTTTTTTCTTTTTTTTACAGTTTTTAACGGAATACATATATTTTTTTCATTAATCATGTATAAGCATTCGACAATCATATTTGATATGTATAATATATTTGCAGTTGAGAAGTTTACACGAAATATATGTACCTTCAGATTCTTCTTCTTCTTCTTTATCTTTTGCAGCCTTTTCTTCCTCTGCTATTCTCTTAGCTTCAATTTTGGCCTTCTTTTCCTTAATATTTTATTAATTTTTAAGGTTCGGCCTGCGATAAAAACGTTTATGTTTTATAATATCAGCTATGATAGTATTTGTTGAGATCTTTTTTTTACATCTTATATTACTATAAAATACAATATAGTCTTTACCTGTTGATGGTGATGCAGTCTTTTTTCGTTTTGTGTTTTTTGTCTTTTCACAGGTTTTTTGCCGACAGTGAACCTGCTTCAAGTCAAATGTATATTTTGTTAAAAATCATATATGATTAGATGCTTGATTTCATCTGTAAAGCATCAACACAAGTGAATCTTTGTTGTTTTCGTTTTTTTGATATCTGATTTCTTCACTAACACTTCATATTCTAATGTTTTATGTCATTAAAGCACCTTCGGATTTTGTTTTAGCTATAGCATACGGCTTTGCGCGCATAAATGCTTGCTTGTCGTTTCTATTACTATATTTGCTATCAGATTCGTCAAAACATCCATATATTGATTCTCTGTGCATAGCCTTACGGCATATAGAATTCAGCTGTGAAGAAGACATAGGTTCGTTTGTGCCGAGGCATAACGTCTAGCGGCTTGTAGTAGAAGGTAAAGGCTGTGGTCTCAATCGTATATATACCGAACTTCGGCAAAAGCTTATGACTGTTTTGATCGTACACTATCATTCTTGGTACTAAACTAGTTTATAGTTATCATTTTGCTTCTAAAATCCACAATATTCATCTTCAAATGCTTTTAATTACATTTTTTCTTCATACCTAAAACACCTACTTTATCATCAGAGTCATTAACTATGCCCTGAATATCTTGCTTATCACAATCATATCATGAAAATATCTATAAACAATCATAAGCTTACTTAGAATCACAGTTTATTCTTTTAAAACGCAATAATATCAGTTAAAATCACACTATATTCATCAAATACTCTCTTAACACCATGCTTCATTATTAAATCATAAATGAAAGTAAAATAAGTGAATTGTGTTTTGTTATACCTGATACGATCATTTTAACCTTGAATCTGAGTTTATTCTTATCGAAATCTTGACCGTCGTCATTACCTTCTATTTTTAGATGATTTTTGTTTAGATTTTGATGATTTTTGGTTAGATCTAGGGTTGTGTGTGTGTTAGTGTGTGTTTTTTATCGGTGTAACTCTCTGTGTAGTGTGTGTGTGTGTATGTGTTTTTTTTTGAAATGAAAAGGCGGTGAATAATGAGATCGTGTGTGGGGTAGTTGGATTATTGTAATTTTACCAATTTACCCTTTTGTTTTTTTAAATACAAAAATTATTTTTAATCTCCACCTTTTATTTTTTTTAAATCAATAGCTGAGATTGGTCCCCCAGTATCCAAGAATATAACCTCCCTCCATAATATATATATTTAATATACTATATACTATATTTATATATTAATTTTTATAATATATATATATATATAGTGAGACTTTCTTTTCAGAACCATTCTTAGTGCGAGAACTGACAGAACCACCAAAAACATGCATGCACGCCTTCAATAATTGTATTTTTTCACATATGTTTTAAAAAACAACATATATGTTTTAAAAAAACATAGTTGTTCTAAATAATTTGATAAGAAAATGGAAATGCAAAATTTTTCTTTGAAGGTGTGCATGTATGTTCTTATAAGGCGTGCAACAATAATATTACGGCCGTGTGTAAGGTTTTTGTGAAAGAAGAGGAAGAGTTCATGATGATACTAAAGAACATAGGTGGATTCTTACGATTATTGATGATTTTCATTTATTTTTTTTATTTTTAAAAAGCGTGCATGTATGTTTTTGGTGGTTCTGTCAGTTCTCGCACTAAGAATGGTTCTGAAAAGAAAGTCCCCCTATATATATATGTATATATATATATATAATTACACAAAAGCATTTCATATCATCTTCAAAGATAATTACCAGGAGAGAATATTGACTTCATGACAGTTGGTCTATTGTATACTGATTCATTCATTGTAAACTCTAACACGAAGTTTCTTAGATAGTCAAGTTTTCTTCAAAATCTATAATGATAACAAATTAACTTGAAATGATATTATCAACCAAAAATGCTAGCCAAAGACAACCTAAAGAAACAGAGAGCGATTCCGTTTGCTATTGTTACGAAAAGACAAATGTATTCCAATTTCCAAAGATCAATAACTGCAGCTTCCACAGACAGGGACGGAACCAGGACAATATTTGACCAGGTGCATTTATAAAAAATTGTACAATACGGGGAACACAAATTTTTTGGACCGAGTGCATTTAAGAACAATTGAGGTTTTTACAAAAATTAACACTAGGCTGCATAATTCCATGGGTGTCCTGGGGCCTCCCGGGACACCCCTGGTTCCGACCCTGTCCACATATGAATTGTAATTGAGTAAAAAAAACTCAGATAAGTTCATGGCATTTTTTTCAGCCAAAGCCCCGTTAAAGGAAATTGTAACAAGGCCAACCAAACACTTACTTTTCACTTATGTCTTAACTGGTGGTTCCACCTTTTGACAAAAGTTCGGTGTAGAACACCTTCCAACTAAAGAACACACAAGACCATCTCAACCATCTATAACATTTCAATCCAAGGGTGTAGATAAAATGTCATTTTAATTTAATTATTTACAAAAGGGCATTTTAGTAATTTTACTACATCACTAACCCAGAGATAGGGGTCAGTTTCATTTCTTCTCATTACATTGTCAGTCTCACAGATTACACACACCAACCACCCTTCGCCAAAACCATCTTCAACCCCTAACCACTATTCATACCATATCTGCTATTCAATCTCTGAAACAACTTCTACATAGGCGCGCATATCAAGCCGCAATCAACAACGGTGATGTCTGTAACTTATCAGAAGAAGATTCAATTGAACGCGATTGCCTCATTCACAGATCCTAAATTGCTCAAGGCAATTATCAAGTATATAATTTCATTCATCACACATCTAATTCATTAATTGTGAATTTGATCTTGTTTATTAATTTTATAAAATGATGTTTGTTGAATAACAACTTGTAGTCAACGCAGTTGATTCGTTTGCTGTCACGCCTATTCAAGTTGTGAAGTTGCTTGCGTTGTATCTCTTGAGTCCTGATAATAAGGTGTCGATCTCATTTTTTTCGCCTTTTTGTGTATGTCTATATGCGTGTTTAGCTGAATTAGCGCTAGATTGATCTCATTGTTCGTGTTTTTGTGAATGTGTGTTTAACGAAGTAAGCTGTAGATTGAGATCACCTTATACGTGTCGATATCGTTTAATGAATTATTTGAATGCTGATAATTAGGTGAAGTTTCGTTCTAGTGATCTAGTTGTTTGTGTTTTGTATATGTGTAACTTATATTGAGATCACATTATATAAATGTGTTGATATCATAAGTTGATATATACTTCGTGATAGGTAAAATGATTTATGTTATTTATAGTTAGAGTTTTGTTTAGTAAGAGTATGTCAAAAGAATAGCTATATGTTATTGTATAATAAAAGAGACCGAGTCTGCATTTCGAAGTTCTCTTGGAAAGACTTTTTTAGCTACCTGTATTACTGATAATGATAATTGTAAAATTTATGTACTTTGTTTTTCACTTTCATGTGGAAACTGGGATTAACTGCTACTACTCTGTAGTCTTTTTTCCGGTCGATAGTCATGGTGACAACACGAGAAAGTTCCGTGTTTTATACTCACAATTTTAATCCAACATGAATGGCATGTAAGTTTGATATTTTTCTTATGTAGTTGCTAAGCAATGTATGCTGCTACACAATGTTAACTGACGGATAGGAGACTTATTTACACAAAATGATGAGATCTATGATAGTTTTGATGTTATGCGTCTGCAAGAAAATCTTGAGAGGCATCTATGCTTATGGTGATTTCCATATTTTCTATTCTCTTATGTCCTTCCTTTCATATGTATAAATGTGTTATTTTATATGACATTTTCTGGTGCTTGCAGGTTTTGAGATACCTTCAAATACAAAATACGAGAGACAAATTTCTAATCACATACTGAGTATTAAACTTTTGGAAACAAGAGATTGCCGAAATTGGTATAATTTTTTTTAACAATTGTTGTATTTGGACACACAACGTATTTAACTCTAAAAGAAGTTGATGTTAGATTGTTCATTATATTTACTGTTTTGATGCCTTTATATTTTCTATTGATTATATTTACTGTTTGGATGCTTTATTATTTACAAGTAGTATTATGACGGTGTTTACATTACCCATTTGTCATACTTGTATTTTGATAGACACCCTATAAGGCATCGACACATTTCCATCCCTCAAATGTTCAAATTGCTAGCCTATATCCATTTCACATGTTTAGTTGAAATATTGTTCTAATAATTCGTTCGACTCTTACCGAAGTGTTGTACAAGCTGGGATTTGATAGCGTTGGACTGAACTCGTTGGATTATTGAGCTTCCTGAAGCCGTTTTTAGATACATCAGGATTATAAGAAGTAAAGGGTTAGAGCAAGCCTTGAATTTGCGGTTTTTTTAAAGTTTCAATCAGGCTCACATTCCTCGAACCCATGAAAGAGCATCTGTAGGTTACGTTTTTCCAACAACGTAATCTTGATTTTAGTACAAATCACATGTGATTTGTTCTAAAATCACATGTGATTCATACAAAATCACATGTGATTTGTATTTGTATTGAGTTTTATTTAACAGTTAAATTTATGATATTTTAATTAACTGCAGAGTAATTATAAAAAGTTGATTCAAAGATGTCAATAATATAGGAATGTGGTCTTGGTGTTGAGTCGCATATTCAGTTTAACATGTTGAAGCGTTTGAGGTTCAAGTACGCTACAAAGATATTGTTAAAAGAGTTGAATGTGCATCCGAGAGAGCATGTTTACATTGGTTAAGCAGTTTGATGAAGAATTGAGGCTTCGCTTAATTGTTTAGTCATTAAACAACAGAGATCAATGTAGAAACCAAATGGGAAATGAGCATCAGCAGGTGAACTGATTGGCATGAAAACAGGGTCTGTGACCTTTGGAGACTATTTTATTATGCAATGGTGTAACCATGTACAATATTCTAAGTTTTTGTATTATTATTTGGTGTTTATGGGATTTTTTATATTTACAAATATATTTATTTTTGGATATTATGTTGGTGCTATTTGATTGTTTTGGAATTTATGTGTAGACATCTAGAACAAAGTCAAAGGTGTGTCGACATGCGCCTTTACAGAGTAAAACACGTATGTTTTCTAGGTTGTAACTCTCACACTGAGTGAAAGCAATATCAGGTTCCACCAAATTTTAGAAAATGAATGTTGTAAATGGATTCTCCTAATTGTTACAGTATTGACATTAGATTATTGATTTGTAGTGAGTTTTATTTAACAGTATTGACATCCTAAGGTTCTATTGGTTGGCATATTGAGCTATTTTCTTACTTATTGATACAGGTGAATCACATGTGATTTTTACATGAATCACATGTGATTTATACATGAATCACATGTGATTTACGAATGAGTCACTAGATTGCTTAATTTCAAGAGATATTATATTGTTTTCTGGATACTTTGTTAGAATAAACTAAGGCTGATATGAATAAGCGACATGGATAACTAACCCCAAAAGTATGGTGTGTACAACATGTGATTTGAGCAAAATCACATGTGATTTTGAGACAAATCACATGTGATTTTGTACAAAATCACATTTTGTCAATTATCAAAAGTTAAACATGTCTATGTATGTTTTTTTAATTATGTTTTTGTCAATTATCAAATGTTGTACAAATCACATGTGATTCTGATAAAAGAATCTCATAGCAAATTAATAGTTTATACTTTCAGGTAATTAACAAACCTAATAGTCTATCATTGTTATTTCTAGATCAAAACTTAATCACAAGTGATTTAGTTT
>BQNB010014623.1:39279-74750 GCA_026074375.1 Tanacetum coccineum
CTAATAGTTTTCTTTCTCTGGCGACCTTTTAGTCTTAGTAAGCGATCCACATTAAAAAAACACACCTCACAAAAATAAATTTTTATTTAAAATACACACACAACATATGCACATACTCGATCGTTTCTGCGACCCACTTGACCAATATGAAGATTGACGACTGACATTGAGGACACCCCACAGTGGGGCGACCTACAAGACACCATACGACTTAGTCGGTCGTTTACCTCACTGTGAGCATCCTAAACGGTTATGCTATTGCTTTCATATTGATGGAAATTAATCGAGCTCGAACATGATTAAGCTTAATAGGGTACAACGCAGTGACCTTTCTAACATGTTATAGGTGCTAAAATTGCACCTATATGGCACCACCATGTTTAATATATTACACCGTTGTTTACACAGTTGGTTCTCTAATATAGCCTTATATGCCCATATCAAACGGGACACGATCGCGTTTTAAAGATTTTATTTTGTAAAGGAGTGGAGTTTTCTATGATGGTGTGTTATAAAGATGTTATTAGTTGGGAAGATTTTTTATGTTATAAAAGAGTATTATATAGTATAGAGATTGTACGCGACGACATACACATCGCACAGCCTAATAATAATTATAGGCCCCAATTGCACTTAACGCTCTAAGTCTAAGCTGGCGAGTGTCAAAACTCATGCTCAATTCATTTATAGTGTTATAATATTATAAGAAAAAAACTTAATATGAGAAGGATGCGTATCAAGTATAATCACATGTTCGAGATGAAAAGTATTGAATTAGATGCATCTTTATTTATTTAGATGTATGTTTTGCAATAATCATAATGTACAATTATAACAAGCAACATTACATCTCATGTTCAAATGAACATGAGAGGATCCTTATCCTCCTGTATAATGTTGTGATTATACATTTGAATTAAAATAAGGGTTTTTCTAACATGTGCCCCAGGGGCACATGTTAAGGTGGGGACATCAGACTGTGTGTCACAGCCTGATTGGCCAGCAGTTATTTGTGGGGCCTGATAATGATTAATAACAATAACTGCTGGCCAATCAGGCTGTGACACACAGCCTGTGTCCCCACCTTAACATGTGCCCCTGAGGCACATGTTAGAAAAAACCTTAAAATATAATGAATCTTTTGTAATAATCATAATGTACAATCATAACAAACACGACATTACATCTCATGTTTAAATAAACATGAAAGGATCCTTCATGTATCCATTACTAACGCTCTAACAGTATGTCTGTGGCATGTATCCATTACTAACGCTCTAACAGTATGTCTGTGGATGCTCAAGAAATCAAAATGTAATATTTTCTCCTTGTCGAGAATGGTGTTCTCTTTTTCTTTTTGTGGTAAAGTAATGTTTGTCTCATTATGGAATTTGTACCAATGTTTCCTTTTTCTTCTTTCTTTGTGCATGTCTTTTTCTTTTGCTTTTTTCTACTTTTATTTCCATGATGTATATGACCCATAACTTGATAAGGGATATACCCATGGAAATGGAATATGTTTATCTCTTACTATCACATTTTACAATTATTGGATAATGACAAGAATACTTGATCGTGTACGTTTAAGAAAAACATTTATAAGACATGCAATTCAATAACATACACTATTTTAAATAACAATATCCTTTTATCCACACAAAAAGGTATGTAAAGATAAGCCTACTTGTCTAGTATAAAAATTGTTTCAATAACGTGAGTTAACAATTAAGCAATATCTGTTGGAAAAATATGGTTTTGCAAAGTGAGGATTTGCAAACTTTGGACACTATTTAATATATGTAGATGTTAGATATCTTTATATTAGATTGGGGCTTTGCGTTCTCCTCCAAGAGAGCTTCGCAATGAGCTAAAGTGTGTCCAAAATGGAGTAGAGATGAATGAGATATCGTGACTCAAAGTGAGGCACGTGGAACACGAATCTGGAACTATCCCACATCGCCCAAAGTATGAAGTGGGATTGGGTTTATAATGAAACCTTGGTAGTTGCTTGTAAATTCCTTTGTGGGGTTTATGCTCCCACGTCTACGCGCGGGGGGGGGGTGCAAAAAATGGATTTCTGGGCCAAGTTGGGTTCGGTTCCACTGAACTCATGCGAGCCCGCGCGACCTGCGGACACGAATGCAGCTCCGGTGGTTCACCTACGCGCCTATCTTTTTGCTACCAGTTTTGTTATAAGGTTCCAGAATATTCTTGATGCTACCAGCTTTGAGATTAGAATGTTGATAAGTTCAACATTTCAAAATCGTGTGGATAGTGACCCGGCTGAATTTTAGCAACCATCTTTGGCTTGTTGACCAAGATAGGGTTTTCGGCTGATTTATAGCACCCATATTGGCTGATTCTAAGCTAGGGTTTAACTATAAAATATAGCGCCTCTCATTCAGGTTTTTGATAACAGAAAACGAACTCCTAAATAAACCAATCGCAGCAGCTTGTGAGAGATCTTTCCAGCAGTTACCGTCGATCATAATACTCGATCCTTTCCGTAATCTTTCAGGTCAGTTTGTCTAGTCCGGCTGTACAACAGCTTTGGACGTTTACCCTGGGAAACAGACGGCGAATCTGTTTTAAGGGAATCGTGTTAAACACGAGCTTGTTAAATTTCAGTTAATTATTATTAAATATAATCTGATTTTATTTTAATAAAAGTGTACATGTTTCCCTATAATCTTAGGACAGATTTTGTTTAACATAATTATAAACACTTTCTTAAAATCAGATTAAATATTATTAACAGATTTTATAAACTGTTTTCTGTCGAAACCAAGATTGAGTTTCTTTGGAAATCAGTTTTAATTAAACATATTTTAACTTACACAGAATTACAGATCTATAATGATTTTGTTTTTGTTTAAAGCATTTGTTCATATCAGTTTATTTTGCAACCAAGATTGAGTTTATATTAAGCTGATCTATTTTATTCATTGAAACCAAGACTGAGTTTCTTTGAAGCAGATCCGGTACAAGCAGATACCGAGTGATTACAGTTTGGTTAACTGTTTGTGTTGATAATTCAGGATGACTAACACTCAAACTCCTCCTACTGCGACTACTGTTATGAACACAATCAGTGCGCCGGTTACCAACACAGTGGCTAAGCATGCGGAGAAACCAGAAAAATTCAATGATCAGAATTTTAAGAGGTTCTTCTATCTCACCACCTTAGGCCTTACGCAGTTCTTGAAAGAAACTGCGCCTCAGGTTGAACCTCCTGTCGAAGGTCAATCCTCTAATGCACAGGTTGTGCAAGCTGTGGAAGCATGGAAACATTCAGACTTCTTGTGTCACAATTACGTTCTGAATGGTTTGATAGATCCTCGGTATAATGTGTATTGCAAGACCATGACTGCCAATCAATTATGGGAGTCATTGGAACGCAAGTACAAGACAAAAGATGTTGGTACAAAGAAATTTGTGGTAGCTCTTTTTTTGGATTACAAGGTGGTTGATTCAAAGAGCATGGTCAGTGAGGTTCAAGATCTGCAAGTTTTGCTACACGATATTCATGCTGAAAGAATGACTTTTAGTGAAACTTTTCAAGTTGCTGCTATTATTGAAAAGTTACCTCCAAGCTGGGTAGAATTTAAAAACTACTTGAAGCATAAGCGAAAGGAGATGAGTGTTGAAGACTTGGTTGTTTGTCCTCGTATTGAAGAGGACAACAAGCTGGCTTAGAAAGACACTTATACACCTGATTCTGCCAAGGCTAATATGGTTGAGCATGCTGGGTCATCTTCCAGGTTTAATTCCAAGGGAAATAAGAAAGACAAAAGGAAGAATGACAAGAAGGGCAAAGGGAAGTCTGAGTACCTTGCTCCTAAAGCTGGGATTGTGAAACAGAAGTTCCAGGGGACTTGCTACAACTGTGACCAACCAGGTCACCGTGCTGCTAATTGCAAGATGCCGAAGCGGGTGAATCCACGTCAGGCAAATATGGTAGATGAGAATGTGGACATGATTGCGATGGTGTCTGACGTGTGTGCCATGATCTCTGAGGTTAACCTGGTAGGTACTAACAACAGTGGTTGGTGGATTGATACTGGGGCAACTCGTCATGTGTGTGCTGATAAGAGTATGTTTCACTCTTTCAGAGCGGTTGACAATGGACAGAAGCTGTATATGGGCAACTCTGCAACTGCTGATATCAAGGGTGAAGGAGATGTTATTTTGAAGATGACATCCGAGAAAGAGCTCAAGTTGACTAATGTCTTGTATGTTCCGGAGATTCGCAAGAATCTTGTGTCCGGTTGGCTGTTAAACAAGTTTGGTTTTCGTTTAGTCTTTGAGTCTGATAAGTTTGTTTTGTCTAAGAATCAAATGTATGTTGGTAAGGGTTATGCAGTGGATGCTATGTTTAAACTCAATGTAATGGTGGTCAAGAATGATATCAATAAAATGAACTCTTCTGCTTACTTGATTGAGTCTTCTAATGTGTGGCATGGTCGTCTTGGACATGTAAATTTTAATTCGATGCGTCGTTTGATTAAATTTAATAGCATACCAAACTTTCATATTGATTCTAAATACAAATGTGAAACTTGTGTTGAAGCCAAACTTACAAGAACTTCTTTCAAATCGGTTAAGCGAACAACCGAACCACTTGATATGATACACACAGACATATGTGATTTGAAATCACTACCCACGAAGGGTGGCAATAAGTACTTTATCACGTTTATTGATGATTGTACCAAGTATTGCTATGTTTACTTGTTGAAAAGTAAAGATGAAGCTATAGACAAGTTTGTTCTATACAAAACCGAAGTTGAGAATCAACTTGGTAAGAAAATCAAGGTTGTACGAAGTGATAGAGGAGGTGAATACGTGGCTCCATTCGCCGAGCTTTGTGCGAAACATGGAATTAGACACGAGTTCACTGCTCCCTATTCACCTCAGCAAAACGGTATTGCCGAAAGGAAGAACCGTACCTTGAAAGAAATGGTTACTGCCATGTTGATTAGTTCTGGCATGAGTCAGGACATGTGGGGGGAAGCCATTCTGACGGCTACTTATCTTTTAAATAAGATACCTCGTAAAGAAAAGGAAGAGACTCCTTATGAATTATGGATGGGAAGAAAACCATCATATCAATACTTACGAGTGTGGGGTTGTTTAGCCAAGGTAGCTGTGCCAACTCCCAAGGCCCAAAAGATTGGACCTAAATCTGTGGATTGTATATTCATTGGATATGCTAAGAAAAGCACTGCTTATCGTTTCATTGTACATGAATCGAAAAATCCAGATATCCAAAAGAATACAATAATGGAATCTAGGAATGCTTCTTTCTTTGAAAATATATTTCCTTGTTTATCAAAGGGAACTGGGAGCTCATCTAGATTAGATGACAAAGTTGTCCAAGATAAGAGACAAAGAGATGATAATGATCTCCAAGATGAGAGACAAGATCAAACCGAGGAAGAAGAAGTTGAACCAAGAAGAAGCAAAAGGGCAAGAAACGAGAAATCGTTTGGACCCGATTTTGTTTCTTTTATGGTAGAAAATGAACCCACATCTTACCGAGAAGCGGTAACTTCCTCGGAAGGGCAACAATGGAGAGAAGCCATCAAAAGTGAAATAGAATCTATTTTACAAAACCATACGTGGGAGCTCGTGGATTTACCTCCTGGTTGTAAACCACTAGGCTATAAATGGATCTTCAAGAAGAAGATGAAAGCTGATGGTACCGTTGACAAATATAAAGCAAGAGTGGTAATCCAAGGGTTTAGACAACGTGAAGGTCTAGACTACTTTGATACTTATTCGCCGGTTACGCGAATAACCTCGATTAGAATGATAATTGCTATTGCCGCTTTTAAGAAATTGGAATTCACCAATGGATGTGAAAACGGCTTTTCTAAATGGAGATTTAGAAGAAGAAATATATATGAACCAACCTGAGGGTTTCATAGCTCCTGGACAAGAGGGCAAGGTTTGTAGACTTGTTAAGTCGTTGTATGGCTTAAAGCAAGCTCCCAAACAGTGGCATCAAAAGTTTGACCACACCATGTTAGAGAGTGGATTCAAAATTAATGAATGCGACAAGTGTGTTTACGTGAAGTACTCAAGTGCTTGGATAAGTAAATTTTGTGTTTGTATTGTCTATGATATGCTTAATCGTGGGACAGCAACGAACAAGATAATTAGATCCACTAAAGACATGTTAAAATCCAAGTATGACATGAAGGATATGGTTTGGCTGATGTGATCTTGTAATAAAGATCAAACGAACTCATAATGGACTTGTGTTAAGTCAAGCACATTACGTGGACAAAATTCTTAATACTCATAATGCGGGGGATTCCGGCCAAGCTAGAACTCCAATTGACACCAGTTTGCATCTATCTAAAAATAGAGGCTTAGGTGTTGCCCAATTAGAGTATTCAAGGATTATTGGCATGTTAATGTACTTGATGACAGGTACCCGACCTGACTTAGCATATGCAGTTAGTAGGCTAAGTAGGTATACGAGTAATCCAAGTTATGCACATTGGAAAGCTATAACGAGGGTACTTCATTATTTGAGATACAGTCGTGATTATGGACTGCATTATGACAGACATCCTGCTGTTATCGAGGGATACAGTGATGCAAATTGGATATCTGACATAAAGGATTCTAGATCGACTAGTGGATATGTGTTTACACTAGGAGGGGCCGCTATATCTTGGAAGTCTTCCAAGCAAACTGTTATAGCTAAGTCCACGATGGAATCAGAATTTATCGCGCTAGATAAATGCGGAGAAGAGGCGGAATGGCTACGTCAATTCGTAGAGGACATACCAAGGTGGCCTAAACCGGTAACGGCCATTAGTATACATTGTGACAGTAAATCGGCCATGGGAAGAGCTAAAAGTACAATGTATAATGGAAAGTCCAGACATATCCGTCGTCGACATAACTCGATACGACAACTACTCTCAACTGGAGTTATCTCAATTGACTATGTGGCGTCAAAGGATAACATCGCGGATCCGTTTACAAAAGGCTTAAGCAGAGAGTTAGTTAGTAAGTCGTCTAAAGGAATGGGACTAAAGCCCTTGAAGGAATGAGTTTCTATGAAGGAAAACCTAACCTAGTTGACTGGAGATCCCAAGATCTAGGTTCAATAGGACAACCTAATCATAGAAATGTGGGGGAAGTCACGTCAATGTGGGGGAGTTACTTATCTTGTAACCTCCTAGCCCATTCCTATAACAATGTGACTTGTTGAGAGGTCAAACATATGGCTTTAATGGTTCAGGATGAAATCATAAAGCATAAAGATTCAAGATGAAATTTGAAAGTATATGTTTCTAATGATTCAAGATGAAATCACCTATGTGAGAGAGAAGTGGGGTCACTTCGAAGGGAATTGTGGGGGCGCAATCCTTAATAGCTCTTGCAGAACCAGGCTAGTGCTCATGACCATGACGGGCACGACTATGAGGACTTGACAAGGTCAGGGAGAGTCCTGTGTGAGTATGTATTATCGTCTACATAAACGGGTGTTGAGTTCAAGGACATCGCGTCTACTCAGACCTAGGAGACTAAGTGCATCTCACAAGGGAAGGTTCAAAGGGTCACACCTACCTATCCTATGCAGGACTTAACCGCACAAATTTTGCCAAAATTTTCGGGTGTTTTCGATCGATCTCCATTCATGTCGGGGATTGTTGGAAAAATATGGTATAGCAAATACGAGTTTTTGCTAACTTTGGACAACATTTAATATATGTAGATGTTATATATAATAATAGATGTTTGGGGCTTTGCGTTCTCCTCGAAGAGAGCTTCGCAACGAGCCAAACTATGTCCAAAATGGAGTAGAGATGAATGAGATATCGTGACTCAAAGTGAGGCACGTGGAACACGAATCTGGAACTATCCCACATCGCCCAAAGTGTGAAGTGGGATTGGGTTTATAATGAAACCTTGGTAGTTGCTTGTAAATTCCTTTGTGGGGTTTATGCTCCCACGTCTACGCGCGGGGGGGGGTGCAAAAAATGGATTTCTGGGCCAAGATGGGTTCGGTTCCACTGAACTCATGCGAGCCCGCGCGACCTGCGGACACGAATGCAGCTCCGGTGGTTCACCTACGCGCCTATCTTTTTGCTACCAGTTCTGTTGTAAGGTTCAGGTTCCAGAATATTCTTTCGGTTCAAAAATTGAATCTATCTACAATTCAAATCGTGTATAGATAAACCTGGCTGATTTTCAGCAACTATCTTTGGCTTGTTGACCAAGATAGGGTTTGCCTATATACATGACCCTTCTCATTCATTTTTAGATACACAGAAACGCAATACTCCAATACCAGAAAATTGAGCCGCCAGTTCGCAGCCTTTTCCAGCAGTTCCATCGCTCAGAATCACTCGACCTTTCCGTAATCTTTCAGGTCAGATTGTCTAGTCCGGCTGTACAACAGCTTTGGACGTTGTACCCTGGGAAACAGACGGCGAATCTGTTTTAAGGGAATCGTGTTAAACACGAGCCTCGTTCTTTTACTGCTTTATTTATCTGTTCATTCTTTCGATTTATTTACTTGTTAATGTTATTAGATTTACGCTATTAAAAGTATGCAGGTTTCCCAACACGCGCTACAAGAGTTCATGGTTATTCCCCCACAGATGCTACGGGTTAGTGATGATGAGTGGCAAAAGTTACAGAATCATTGAATCAAATGGCATGTAGCTTAGCCGCTCTCGCACAAGAGGATGAATGAGATATTGCAACTAGTTTCTAATAGCATGTATATTGCTTTTAGTAACACAATTTGTAACGACTATGGATGCATTAAAATGATGTACATGATCATCAACCCCGAATTAGTAGTATAGATGTGAGTATGAAACTCTCAGAATTTTTTATCTCAACGTTCATGCTAAAATGCTTTCTCCAAAAGACTTGCGAGCGGTTTGGCTTGAAATTAGGATCGGATTGGTAGGATAATCGAACATGAGGAAGATTGTTACGTTTAGTCATCATGCATAAGTTTAATAATCCATGAAACAAAACACGAGACAGCTGTCTTTACACACATACTTGATGGATGGATGGTTAGCACACTGTCCTCTATACCAGAGATCCAGGCTTCGAATCTGGGCTCAATTTATTTCTATTCAGCTTTAAAAGGATGTTGTTGTAGAGGTGTTCATCGGTTCGGATAGTTCGGTTATATTTTGTTTTTGGGTACCAAAAACCGGGCCGAATTCAAATTGTTTATAAAAACGAAACCCATATCCAAGCCATATTCAAATTATATTTATGTGAATTCGGTTTTCGGTTCAATTCATAAAAATCATATCCAAACCGAAAACCGAATATTAATTTGGTTCGGTTTGGTTTTGACAAATTTGATTCGATTTTAATCGGTTCGGTTTCAGTTTTCGGTTATCTAGAGTACCGGCCGATTTGAAAACATCTGATTGCTCCTTTCATCTGGCCAATGTTAGACGACCGTAGTTCTTTACTTTTTCTTCATTAAAGGTAAAATTTTATTAGCCAAAGGCAATACAAAGAACAGCTACACAAAGTGATTTAAACAGTTAGAACACATCCCTAACTTATCACTTTGTAGCTCGTAACATAAAACAAATACACTTTGTGTGCTCTTTTAGCCCAATGTTTTTCCATAATTACTTTTCTTTTTGAGTAAATTTCAAATTACATTAATGTAGTTTACCCACTTGAACATCATTTTTTTAAAACGACAACTTTTAATATCTCGTAATATATATCACAAGGGATACCGTTAGGACACAAACCCTTTGTTACTTGAACACCATTTATCATTGTTAAATAAGTTCGCGCATATACATTCCTCCGTTTGTAAAATTCAGCCACCATACATCCCTGAAGACGAACAATGCAATATTCTTCGTTAAGTTCTACACGTATTAATTGCACCGTCTGTCATCATGGATGTATGATGGTCGACTTTTACTAACAGGGGATGTACATATGTCAACTTAACGGAGAAATAATTGTATGTGTGGCACTTAACGGAGAAACAATTGCACCGCTGGTTCTCAGGGATGTATGATGACTTACTTTTATTAACGAATATATGTACATGTATCAACTTGTCTAACGAAGATGTATAGTGTTCAAATGGACAAACCACAAATATGCATTCCAAACTTACTTTTTCTTTTTCTTTTTAGACAACTAATTAAATACTTTTTAACTTTCAAAGTACATGCAATTCTTTGCTTTTTTTAAATGCAGACATAAACAATGATTAACTAGTTTTAATTTACGTGATTATCTAACAAGTGTCTCAAATTCATCCTAAACTTTCATAATAAATCAAAAAATGCATTTATACTCGGTTATTAAAATTATAAATCATTTTAATTAGTTGTGATTTTTAGCATGAAATATCTTTATTTAATCATCTATAACAATGCATTTGAAAAGGCTTTTGATTCTGTGAAATGGGACTACTTAGATGTATTAGAGGATATATGTTAGTGTTAGTCAAAGTAATTAATGTTAGTCAAAGCTGTTAATCAAAGTTATTTATGTAATAGGCCCAAGCCCGGTTTGTGGGTTTAGGGTATTAGGGTTTCACTATTATAAATAGTGGTTGATAATAAAGTTATACCTAAGGGGTTTCATCATTCTACAGTGACGTCTCTTCATTCTTCTATCTCAAAAAAAACAATTTATCACTAATGGCGATCAAGAGGTTACATCATCAAGAAAACGATACTAACATCAACAAAAACAAAAAAATACGTCGTCATACCAAAACCAACCCAAAGATGGAGGACAGGCTTACGAGTTTGCCTGAATCACTACAACTTCGCATTCTGTCTACTCTCGACGCTAAATACGTCGTTCAAACATCTATTCTCTCGAAATCATGGTTCCCGTTGTGGAAGTCGGTCCCCATTCTTAGACTCAATTCCTATGATTTTGAAAACCGCTTTAGTAAATTTGATAAGTTTGTAGAGAAAGCACTTTCTTCGCAACGTGAAATGGACTTGGACACGTTAATATATAAACGTGATAAAGTGTCGCGTGCCATGATTCTAAAAAAAGTCATAGATTACGCGTTTTCTCACAATGTTAAGCATTTAGATTTTTGGGTTGACGGTGTTGAAGGCCGTGAATGGCCCATTGTGTTACATGGTTTCGTTGATTCCTTGATCAGTTTGAGACTACAAAGTGATGAGGATAATGTTCGTTGTTCGTGTTTAGGACCACTGTCAAGATCATTCACGAACCTGACTGATTTATATCTTAAGTTAGCGGTTATAACTGAACAAGATCTATTCTCGGGCTTCCCCAAGTTGAATAAGCTGACATTAGTCCGTTGTCAGCTTAACACAAATAGTAAAACCTTAAAAGTACACGCAAAACAACTTTCAGAATTAAGTATTCTCCCTTACGAAAAGGATATTGATTGTATCGAGCTTATTACCCCAAAACTAAAACTGTTTGAGTATAAAGGTTTTAGGTTCCCAAAGTTGAAAACATGTGATGGTCTGCCTAATCTTGACTCGGTGGTAGTTGCTTTTGCAGGTTGTAGTAAAAGATATGATGAAAAGAGAATGTTTGATGATCTTATGATGTTTTTTAGTAAAGTCTATAGTGTAAAGTCGCTCAAGGTTTGCAAGGGTATTGTTCGTATTCTCTCAATGTTTCAGGAGGAACTGGTGAGTCGATGTCCACCCTTTCGGGATATCAAGTTTGAAGTTGAAGATTTTGACAGACGGCCGAGTGAGAGTATTATGCGGACAACTGAATACTTGGAGTTTATCTCGGATATGAAAGGTTACTTGCTCCGAGTCACCCATTGCGAAAGATAGGATTTTATATCCGATCCTAAGTGCTTAAAACATAAAATTATTACATGTTAATGTAGTCGAATGTTTATTTAGTTTGATCTGTTCTTAAGTTGTAACCCAGGTCTTCGGGTTTTTCATAACATTAGATTAGTTAGAAGAGTTTATGTTAGGTTGTGACATGATCTAGTTAAGAGAAAGCTGTTTACATTAATCTTTTGACTTATTTTATTTTGTTCTTGATTGTTTGGTCACCTGTGCTCATTTATTTGATCAGACATTTTTGCTGTTGTTTACCTGGTCTGATTGTATGACAAACAATCAATTTATGCTGCATAGTACTGTCTTCTACTTAAATTTTTTGCACAAATTTGTGTTTTAAAGCTTTGAATGTTAACATCTATTCATAAAATGCTTGCCAATTAATATATTACACATTGAGTGACAAATCCACTGTCGTTTTGACAGTGGGCCACAGTGTTACAGTAACGGGCTTCCATTTTGGGCTAGCCCGATTTTGGTTTTTTTTTTTAAATTTGTATGCACAAAGTAGGAGGAAAAAAAATATTACAAAAGTTCCGATTTATTCAGATAAAAAAAATACCCGCGGAAACATCTTCGATACCTAATAACTTTAAAATAATCGATATGGTCACAAACGTACAACCCATTATATTATAAAAAAAACCCATATAGCAAAAAAAAACACCACTTTAAACATGAGGCCCAACACATAAGCATATAAAAAAAATTATTACTAATATACATATTTGTCGACAAACTAGCCTAAAATTAAAATCAGGCCCAAAGTAAAAAAAAAAACTAGTCCAAAATTAGCCTGAAATCTGGCCCAAAGTAAAAAAAAACAAAACGGTCCCTCAACTTTTAACTATTTACGATTTTCTTACACAAAAAATCCCGTAAAAAAATTAACAAAAAAACACATCAAGTTTTTATTGTTCACAACTTTTTTACATTCATCGGCCCAAAAAAAAGATATCGAACCGTCCCAAAAAAAGAAAATATTCGGGAAAAAATTAACCCGTCCCAAAGCAAAAAAAAAATTCCCGAATCGTACAAAAAGAGGAAATATCCGGGAAAAAATTAGCAAAAAAATAGCCTAAAATCTGGCCCAAAGTAAAAAAATATACAAAACGGACCCTCACCTTTTAACTATTTACGATTTTCTCTTCACACAAAAAATTCCCGCAAAAAATTTTATCAAATCTCACCAAAAAAGAAAATATTCGGAAAAATTAGCACCCCGTCCAACGCAATTTTTTGTTTCTCGCCGAAATCATACAAACAAAGAAAATATTAAAAATTAGCCCCGCCATAACGCATCGCCAAAAAAAACCCCCCGAAACGTAAAAAAAAATATTCGGGAAAGAAATCTAGCTCCGCCGCAGACGCGCGGGATTTCTTTTGGTCTTTTTTTCCTACCTACGGCTGAAAACGATAATTAAATAAATCATCAATCCTTGGGAGAGGATAACGATTCTTTACCGTCAATGTTATACACCACAATAGGGGATGAATTATTAATATATATCTTCTCATTCAATTTCACTTCATGATGATCTCACTCCACTCTAAGTTGTGAGACCTATTTTATATGGCTAGAAAGCCCTAAACGTTACCAACATTGTAACTTGTTCTTCTGTTTTTAAATAATTTTTCTCATCATCCCTTATTGTGGTGTATAACGCTGACTCTTTATTTCTTTCTATGGCTTACTCTCATCGTCTCCTTCACTTTCCCTATTCGTTGATATCTCTTTAATTGGAGTTATCTCTAATTTTAGAGTAAAATTATTAATCTATCTCTTCTCATTCACTTTATCTTCATGATGATCTCCCTCCACTCTAAGTTGTGAGACCTATTTTATATGCCTAGAAAGCCCTAATGATACCAACATTGTAACTTGTTCTCCTGTTCTTAAATAACTTGTCTCATCATCCCTTATTGTGGTGTATAACACTGACTCTTTATTTCTTTCTATGGCTTACTCTCATCGTCTCCTTCACTTTCCCTATTCGTTGATATCTCTTTAATTGGAGTCATCCTCAATTCTGGAGTAAAATTATGAATCTTTCTCTTCTCATTCACTTTCACTTCATGATGATCTCCCTCCACTCTAAGTTGTGAGACCTATTTTATATGCCTAGAAAGCCCTAAACGATACCGACATTGTAACTTGTTCTCCTGTTTTTAAATAACTTGTCTCATCATCCCTTATTGTGGTGTATAACACTGACTCTTTATTTCTTTGTATGGCTTACTCTCATCGTCTCCTTCACTTTCTCTATCCGTTGATATCTCTTTAATTGGAGTCTTCCTCAATTCTGGAGTAAAATTATGAATCTTTCTCCTCTCATTCACTTTCACTTCATGATGATCTAACTCCACATTAAGTTGTGAGACCTATTTTATATGCCTAGAAAGACCTAACGATACCAACATTGTAACTTGTTCTCCTGTTTTTAAATAACTTGTTCTGTATCCCTTATTGTTCGGTGTATAACCAGACATCTTTATTTCTTTCTATGGCTTAATCTCATCGTTCTCCTTCACTTACTCTATCGTTGATATCTCTTTGTTGGATGTGTCTTAATTTTGGAATAAAATTATTAATCTATATATTCTCATTCACTTTCTCTTCATGATGATCTCCATCCACTCTAAGTTGTGAGACCTATTTTAGATGCATAGAAAGCCCTAACGATACCAACATTATAACTTGTTTTCTTGTTCTTAAATAACTTGTCTCATCATCCCTTATTGTGGTGTATAACGCTGATAATTATTTCTTTCTATGGATACTCTCCTGTCTCTTCACTTTATCTATTCCTTGATATCTCTTTAATTAGAGTTATCCTTAATTCTGGAGTAAAATTATGAATCTTTCTCTTCTCATTCAATTTCACTTCATGATGATCTCACTCAACTCTAAGTTGTAACACATATTTTATATAGCTAGAAAGCCCTAAACGATACCAACATTGTAAACTTGTTCTTTTTTTTTTCTTATTTTAAATAACTTGTCTCTGATCATCCCTTATTGTGTGTTATAACCCCGACTATTTATTTCTCTCTATGGCTTACTCTCATTGTCTCCTTCACTTTCTCTATTCGTTTATGAGGGAGTAGGGGACAAATCTCAGCCATCCATCTAAAAACAATCAAGGGATGAGATTAACACCTTTTTATTAAATAAAAAAAAGAAAAATTAGTAAAAAAAGCGGAGGGGCATCTCAGTCATTTTACCTTACACACCTACCATCCCCCAATCACACACACCCCGTCCTTTTCCAGATCTACTTTCTCTCTCTAACTAAACACACACAAAACACATAGTTAATCAAAAAATACACACCCACACATCAAAAATCAGCCACGAATCGCATCAAAAAAGGAAGAAAAAGATTTCGATGATGTTGTTGAAGAAGCAATCTGAACGATAAAGATTATAGATGAAGATTCAAGTTAAAAATCGTTGAAACACAAGCTTAAAACCGTTAATTCGGGTATAAAACACTTCATCTACATATTTTAATGTTATTTATGCATAAATAGTGAAGCTACTGTTCATAGAGTTTGTGATGAACATATTATGTTTTTTGTTCAAGCTATTGTGTTTATAAAGTTTTATAATGAAGATATTTTGTTTATATTTTGATATTTGGTGATGTTATAGTGATAAGTAAGCTTTAGATCGAGTATGTTGATGTTGAGAAAGAAAATATGTGATTAGAAGTTAAGTTTTCACTATTTAGAATGGATTTGTTGATGATATTGTAATTTTAGAGACGAAATGACGTGTTAGTGAAAAATCACATATGATAAGTTGCCTGAAAAAATTGCAAAAACTTATATACTATATCATATATGATATAAGGTAGGTTTCAACCGTTTATGAAGATTTTGTTGATATTATTGTTTGAAAAGTTAGTTGTGTGTACAATATCATATATGATAATCTGCTTGAAAGTTAACTTCTTTACCATTATCATATATCATATATGATATAAGTTAGGTTTCAACCGTTTATGGAGATTTTGTTGATATTATTGTTTGAAAAGTTAGTTGTGTGTATAATATCATATATGATAAACTGCTTGAAAGTTAACGTTATACTACGTATCATATATGATAATGTGCTTGAAAGTTAAATCAAATCTTTTTATTTGTGTAGAGAAGGCTGTTTTCAAGACATCTTAAACACCGCAAGCATCCAAAGGCCCAAGAAGCTCAATGAAGAAGCACGGTCAAAATGTATAATCCGTTTTTCTCTTATAATCTCCGTATGGAGTTTTGACGTCTACGGACGATTTTGTAATCCATTGGAAACTGGTACAATGTCTTGCAATAATGGTTTAACTTTCTTGGTTCTATGTCCTCATGTTATATGCTGAAATGAAAATGGTGAAACATTTGCGGATGTCATTTTCGATATTATATCTATTTTGTTAAAGTTTTATTGCACACATGTATAATCACTTCCAATAAAAAACATTAGAACATGAACACATATCATTGTTTAAACATCAAGTATGATAGTTGATAAATCAGTGATGATCGTGGTAAATCATATGTGATTTATGAAAGAAGTCACATATGATACTTTGTTACCAAATTGTAAAATACAAATATCACATATGATAATTCAAATGTAAAAGAAACTGATAAAAAATCATATATGATTTCTTAGAATATCACATATATGATATATACTAGAATCACATTCATGTAAGATCAAAAACAACAAAATTCAAGTGAAAAATAAATTATAACACTTATTCATATAACAATCAAACATAGAAGAGTACTTTTTAAACAACAATTTCTTTTTGAACAACAACTTAATGTTGAACCACGACTTGTTCTTGATCTTCAAATCTCTTAGGGCACATCCTCTTGTTGTGATCAAAACTTTCACATAATGAACAAGCATTCATGTTCTTCAATTCTGAAAATAAAAAAGAATAAATAAATTATTTTATGAAAAAATGAAATATCATATATGATAATCACATGCCATATACATATGACAAAGCAATATCATATATGATATACGTATGAAAAGTATCATATATGATATATCAAACACTTTTACCCAAATCTACTTAAAACTGCTTATTGCTAACTGATGAGCTAAATACACCTGAATTCAACTTATATCAACAAATTAATCTAATAGAGCTTATTCAGAACATAAAAATAGCTAATAATAAAGCTTATTAACACTAGCAACATAAATAAGCTAATAAGACATGCCATATACATATGACAAAGAAATATCATATATGATATACATATGAAAAGTATCATATATGATATATTAAACACGTTAACCAAAAGCTACTTAAAATTGGTTATTGCTAACTGATAAGCTAAATACACCTGAATTGAGCTTATATCAATAAATTAATCCAATAAAGCTTATTCAGAACATAAAAAATAGCTAATAATAAAGCTTATTAACACTAGCAACATAAATAAGCTAATAAGATAGCTTATAATTCATCAAAATAAACTAATAAGCTAGCTTATAATTCAGTAACATAAATTCAAATGATGATAATACATAAATTTATTCACTTAAATGACCTAAATAAATTAGCTTATCGCTAATAACAAATAATTAAGATATTCGATCAAAATAAGCTGAATAATAAGCTTATACATTCGAATGATGTTAAATTAATAAGCCTATTCACATCAAATAAGTTAAAATAAGAACAAATCTGATGAATCTAACCTGATGTTAATCAACTGAAGAAGGAGATAATCGATCAAAGATCAATCGATTAGATGTTCGTGATGCTCGTGATCATTAGATGTTAGGATTAGATCTAATAAATTTGTTTCTGGTGATTGATATGTTGTTGGTAGAGAGAGAGAACAAAAAACACGCTTTGTGTGTGTTTGAATGAGTGTTTGTTAAAGAAAAGGATATTTATATAATGGACTTGAAATGACCAAGATACCTCTGCAGTGTAAATTGGGGATTTAATCTCATTCGTCAATGATATGAAGATGGAAGGTGGGGATGAGTCCCCCAGTATCTACAAAATGTTTGGTATCCAAATGAACTTAAATCTGATAGTTTTAATCGCCCAAAAAAAAACCATGATACAATCAATCGATGGATATAGAGACTCTTTAACTCACAAATAGTATAAATGTTATGTATCTTATATTATTTTTGTCCCCCTTTTATAGTATAAAACAGTTTTTAATCAGGATTTGTTTTGTATTTTTTTTGTCAGTTTATATACTTTTGACATGTTAAACTTTATAATTTTTATTCCGCACTTTTCGTTTCACAGTTTTATAATATAAAAAAATATAATAGAATAAAAATAAAAAATAAAAAAACCGAAAAACATAAAGAGTACAAATGACTTTTTAGAGGGGTCTTTTTATCCTATCTCATCTGTAATAAAAGCATCTACTATGTTAAACATTTATAAAGGTTTATAGTTTTATGATGACATTAATTTATAAACTTTTTTTTTGTTGTATGAATTTGTCTTCATTATGTAGATACCTCATAAAGCTTTATAAATATCATACATAATATAAATGCATTAAAATATGAAGAGAACTAATATTTTAGACATATTAATTCTAAACCTATTTATAAATCTATCTTTACTAGACGCGTACCTATGCATAGCACCGAGAATTCCTAGCGGCAGATAATTTAACGATATGCGATATTGTGATAACCATTTCGTATAACGATATGTGATATTGCTGTAAAATAACATTGTAAATTATCTAAAAAATTTCATACATTGACATGTACGATTCTTTTCAATCGTATGTATTAGCAAAATGACTAAGATATCATTAAACTTTTAGTAAAATACATACATAGATGATATATGTTTTTTGATATACAATTTTCAATAATTTATGTGCATAATCAAACAAAAATTTGACATATATTAAACAAAATTTTAAATGGCCAAAATTTTAGGACATATAGTAAAGAAAAAAAAGTTTGTATCTTATGTTCCAGATAAAAATACGATTATAGTATCTAATAGTATGTACCAACATTTTTATGTGTTAATTAAGTTAAAGCCAACAAAAATAACCACTAATCAACAAATAATTCAAACTTATTTGGCCCATTGTGATTTCAAGATAAAAAAAAATTTCGTCAGCCCATTGGAAATCTATTGAACCGAGCCACCCCAATTACAACATAATCCCCTAACAAGCATAGTTACCCGCGCGTTGCGGCGGGTCGTGTTTTTTTTTTCTCGAAGTAGTTTGTGATAATTTTATTTTTGTGGCTAACAGCGTCATTAATTTTTTGTGGCGGGGTTTTTTTTTTCGTTTGGAGTGTTTTTTGTTTTTTTAAAGTTTTTTTGTTTTTTTGTTAAAGTAAATTGTTTGTTATTTTTATGGGTTTTTTTTCTTTTGGATCTGGTATACATTTCCAGCGCAAACCCATATTCCATAGATCATTCGGTTAAGTCACGCAAGCCCAAAACAAATAAACGTCACAGGTCCAATAGTGTTAACCCTCAAGATCCGGATATAAGTACACGTGATGCTTGTGGAAAGAATACTGCCTTTGGTCCGGTGTCTCTTTTCTTTGGGTAGAACATCATTGTCGTGTGTTACATCGTTATAACTGATAAGACTATCCCATAGCCTTTGAAAATTTTCAACTGATGGTCTTCTCATTTCTTCTCTTTCGCTTGTAGTGGGGACATTCTTCATTCTGTTGATTGCGTTTAATTTTGCTGTCTGACTCTGCAAATGTTGATTTAGAGAGACAAACTGTTGCGACTTCTGGACTTCTTCGGTTGTGACTGTTTTGTATGATTCTCCAAGGGCTTTTTCTGCTGCTTCTTTTGTGAGATAACTTTTGTGTGACTCCAATTTTTTGCTTTCCGTGACTTGAGTTCTGAAGTATTTTTTCAATGTCTTCTTCTCTTTTCATAAACTCTTTTTCTCCAGGTGATGGTGAGGATGACTGCTGGGTTTTTGATGTTGATGTTACGGATTCTGGCTGTTTTTGTGTATTGGTCGATGTTTCTATGGGTTCTGAAACTGTTTCAAGGTTTTGGGTTAAGCTTTGCAATAGATTGCATAGCTCTTTTTCTTCTTTTTCAATGGAAATTGCTTGTTCTTTGAGGGAGGTTATTTTTTCTTTGAGAGAGGCAAGTTGTTCTCTTTTTGTTGTAGTTGAGATCGAACTGTTTTGATTATTGCTTCCATTCTCGAGTGAGGGTGTCAGCAATAGTGTTGTTATCGGTTTTGATGTATTTGATGTATGGATGAAATTGGTGTAACTGAAGTTGCCAACGAATAAGTCGACCCCTGCAATAGTCCTCTTGTAATTTATATTTCCAAAAACCTGTTACATACTTTGAATCGGTTCGTAATTCAAACCTTGTTTCCAATAGATCAATTTTCCATTTTTTCAGAGTTCTTAAACACGCAAGTGTTTCTTTTTCATGAGTACTATAATTTTTCTCAGCTTGTGAGAATGTTCCTGAAATATATTTGCATAATTTTGCATTGTACTTTTCTGTTTTTAAAACAGAATTTTGCTCATTGTTTAAAAGAGCTAGTTCCGGTGGTTGAGATTGAGGAATTTGATTTCCATCAATATCTAGTCCCAATAATTCTTTTCCATTTTGGATGGCTTTTAGGCATCCTGCCCAAGTGTCATCTGATGCATCTGTTTCAACTATTAAAAAATCTCTAATTTCTGGATTGTATAGTTAATGGTATATTGATCAGTTGTTTTAATATGTTGTACTAGTTGGGTGTCGGCTGGAGATTTGTTCTTTCTCGGATTGGATGCTTGGTTCGTATCCTTTCGACTTTCTTCCGTCTCAAGTCTATTTTAGAAGGTGTTTTTTTGTTGCTTGGTGGCGGATTGGAGGCTTCGAATCAGTTGGTCTTTGACGCTTCGCCCTCCTAATCGTTCGCGTTTTTGATGTCATTGTTTCTTGGTTCCTTTTTTTGGTGTTCTAGTAGATGTATAGGGTTTTTTTGGAGAGTATTGGTTAATAAACTCCTATATTTTTCTTTGTAATGTCTTTCTAGCTCCTGTAGTTTTTTTAATAAAGTTGCGTTCCAAAAATAAAGGTTTGGGTATCGGCTGGCGTCCATTCCCAACGTACCTTTTCGGAAATCTTTTTTTGTAAAAGTTTTCTTTCCTTAGCCAAGTTTTTCAAAAATCCTTGTTCAGCTATATAATTTAAACATCCAAGAAATCTTTGGATTTGTTTTCTATCTTCTAATTTATCTGGAAAAAGTTTTAATTTTTCCTGCGTATTATTTGTTAGAGAGATGGTTCCATCTTTTGTAATTTTTAGTCCTAGATATTCTACTTCGTTTTGTAGCAATTTAGATTTCTTTTGTGACAACACTAATCCTTTTTCTTTTATTCTTTGCAAGACTTTTGATACTGCTTTTATGTGTTCTTGTTCATCTCCTTTTGTAAAAACAATGATATCATCGATGTATGCTAAACAAATATTTTCTAAACCTTGTAAATTATTGTCCATGAAACGTTGATAAATTGATGGTGCTTGTTTTAAGCCAAATGGTAATACATTCCATTCATAATGTTTTTGTGGGGGACATGAGAACGCTGTTAATGGTTTAGTAGACTCATCAAGTCTTAGTTGCCAATATCCAGATTTAGCATCAAATGTACTAAAATGTGTATTTCCTTTTAGCTTTTCTAATATATAATCTTTTCTTGGTAACTTATAGGAATCTCCTATAGTTGCTTCGTTCATTTTTTTATAATTTATAACCATTCGTCTTTTTCCTCTTTTAATTTTTGTTATTTTCGACATAAAATGCTGGTGCCGAATGAGGACTTGAACTTTCTCTTATTATTCCTTTGTTTAATAATTCTTGACATTCTTCTTTGAATTCTTGAACATCTTTCATACTATAAGGTATTCTATTGGGTATATTAATTTCTGCTAACGGATCTTTTAGTTTTATTGAAACCAACAGGTTGTTAGTATTTATTTTATCTAGCGGATTTTCGCTGCATACTTCCTTTAAAGCTTTTTCAATGTGCTCTTTTTTCATTACTAATAGTATTTCTATTTGAAATTTTATGTTTTGTGCTAACATTCGTACATATGCCATTTGAGTAACTATTGGCGTTGATACTGATCTTTTAGTGCTAATATGTTTTAGAATAACTGATTTGTCAGTTTGTGTAAAGGGTTGGTACAATTTTAAGAAATTATTTCCAATTATTAAGTCTATTCCTGAATCGTGCATATATATAGTTGGTGCAATGAATTCTACTTTATTAATGTATACCGAGACCATTCTACTTACATACCATAGTTCGTGTACAGATTTGTCTGCAATAGTTATTTTTTGTGGTTTTTTAGTTTTTCCCAATTTTTTGATATTTTTGTTACCAAAACATAATGTTGCTCGTTTACGTAGGCACTTTATCTTTTTGTTTTCGATCGTTTAACAATAATTAAATGTTGCACTGGGATTATCCATGGTTTTTTTAATTCGATTCATTTTTGAATAAATCTTTTTTTTTAACAAATAGTTAGTTTTGACCTTGTCTTTTTTATTATTCTTTGATTCTCTTTTAAGTTATTTTTTAATAAATTTTTATATCGATACATACATATTTTTATAAAACCAACATAAATTTCACTTTCTTTTAGATTTTCAACATGTTTTATTTCTTCCATTATAGATTTTCTTCTTTTATATAGTATTTTTAGATAAGATATATTATATTGATTATTTGTGCTTTTTACTTGTATTTTTGTATCACTCATACTTAATGAATTTGTTTTAAAGTAAGTTTAAGATTATTCTTAAGATTTTTTTTTGTTTTTCATAATACGGTAGTTTTTCATTAGGGACATACTTTTTCGAAAACTCTTGTTTCATCTTTTAGTTCTTTTTCGTTTCTTCAATTTGTGTTTTAAACTGTGTAATGGTTAAATCATAGGTTTTTATTTCTTTTCGAAGGTTTTGTTGATAAAGACTCATTTAAAAAACTTGTCTTTTTACCTTTTCAAGTTTAATTTTTAAATCAAAATTATGTATGGTTAAATATAGAATTCTACCTTTATGAGCCTCACAACTAAAAACATTATTATCGGTTAATAATTCTTCTTTTAAAAGTTTAATTTGTTCTTTATTTCTTGAAATAGAATCTTGAAGAAACCTTATTTCTTTTGAAAGTTTGTTTGAGTATAAACTCATATTCTTAGACTTATAGATCGTATCATTTCTTATTTCTTTGATATTTTCTAGTTCTTCTTTATTATAATGATTTAGATTAATATATTCTAATTGATAGACTGATGTGTCTGCATTAATAATTCGTAGTGGTAGTTCTAGATCATCTTTTTGTATTTTGTTCATATTCTTAAAACTAATGGATCGTATCATTTTTTTTTTTTTTTTTTTTTTTTTATTTTCTTTCATTTCTTTTATATTTTCTAGTTCTTGTTTATTACTTTGAGTTTTAGAGATTCTTCTGTTGTTACTGAAAATGGTTTTTTCAAATTTGTGGTATCTCATACTGATTGTTATCAAGAGTGGACTTTCTACCTCTTTCAATATATTTATTTTTTGAAAATAAATTTGGTGTTTCAAGACTAAGTAGTGGTTCAAAAAGTTTATCAATATAAATTCTATCATCTGTTTTAAAAGTGATATTGTGATGTGAGTTAGTGAGAGCATAGTTTATTTGATATGTTACTGTAAAGGGATGATTTCCTTTATACATAAACATTCTTCTTAATAATTCATATCTTATAGTAATACTTTTATTTAAATCTTTATCTCTTAAACTTAATCCCATTTGTATGTTAACATCAAATTTAATTTTTCCTTCAGCTAAGTTTCCTTTGCCAGAAGCAATAATACTTTCTTCTTTATCAATTATTCTATCGTCTCTTAATTCTAATTTAATAGGTGTATTACATCCTATAAACGTACTTTTTAATATTACTTGTATGGTTGATATATGTATATATGCTATTTTACTTTGATCTTTTTCATTCATTTGTTTAATTCGATCGCTTATTTGTCGTTTGTTAATTATTGGTATAATAATATCACCTTTAGTTTGTTCAATAGGAACTGGTTCTTCTCCAATAATTTTTCCAAAATAAATTATATTTTTACGTGAAAATAAATCTCTAAGTGTTCTTGTATAGTCAAAATTATGTTTTTCAGATAGTGTAAAATTTGATCTTCTAATAGCTTTTATTTTATCTATAGTATCTGATAAAAAACCTGATTCATCTTCATTATTACAAATAATAGAAACATCTTCTTCTTTTAACATTGGTAATTCTGTCATTTTGTTTATTAATAAATGATTTGAGTTTAAAGTTATAAGTTATACCTTTATTCCTGATGACTGATTAGATGATTCTGTAGTACTCCGTTGATCGTGTACGTAGCTCCGTTGATCGTGTACGCAACTCCGTTGATCGTGTACGCAGCTCTGATACCAGGTTTTTTACGCGGAAATCGAGGCCAAAAAACTGGCGCAAACAATACCCATGCTCATGCTTGTACCCAAATTAATTCTTGAAATAAACGTATGATTTATTTGGTGCATAGTGGATTTCTTGAATTAATTCTTGAGGAATCTTTTGTATTATTAATTGGTGGGGTTACGGTGTTGGTTGTTTGGTGGGATTTTGAATTCAATTCAACAACGTGTTATTTTGTAAATTGGTGAATTCGTTTATATGAATTGTTGTTGGTACTGATTGTTTGGTAATGATTGATGGTTTATCTGCTATTCAGAATCGAAACGATTCAACAGAAAGATAGAAAGAGTTTTTCAAACTCAAAGGTGATTAACACACTTAAAATTCGCACACTTTCATTACTGAGGCAAGGCCTCTATTTATAATACAATAAAGTAGATGCTATAGTGGCATCTACAGCAACGTCCTACTGGATGCCCGACACGGGTCACTCCATTATTATTTATTTATTCGATGCTACGTAAAACACCACCTAACACACTATGACCCACATGGCCTACTGACCTTACATTATTTTTTTACGTTATTGCAAAAATACAAACACACCTTCCAAGCTAAAAGAGGTACGCTACTGGTAGTGAACGTGTGTCATCAAATTTCTTGGTCTTGAACTTTTCTTATTTTTGTCTTCATTCGTCTTTGTCTTTTATTTCTGTTAGCCTTCCGTCATTGGTATGTTGACTCCTCCGTCACAGTACTGGACAATGTGTTTAATTCTTGAGGAATCTTTTGATTATTATTGGTGGGGTTACGGTGGTTGGATGTTTGGTGGATTGAATTCTAATTCAAACGTGTTATTTGCAAATTGTGAATTGATTCTATGAATTGGTTGTCTTGGTACCAATTGGTTGCGTAATGATTGATGGTTTATCTGCTATTCAGAATCGAAAAACGATTCACAGGAGATAGAAAGAGTTTTTCAAACTCAAAGGTGATTAACACACTTAAAATTCGCACACCTTCATTACTGAGGCATCAAATAGTGTGTTACTTGTACCCAAATTAATACTGCTGTAGATGCCACTATAGCACTTCTCCGTATGAATCGTGTGCGTAAGCTCCGTTGATCGTGTACGCAACTACGTTGATCGTGTATGCAGCTCTGATACCAGGATTTTTACGCGGAAATCGAGGCCAAAAAACTGGCGCAAACAATACCCATGCTCATACTTGTACCCAAATTAATTCTTGAAATAATAAATATGTTAAATTCAACACTTAAAAATATTATTGAAATATTAAGTTTTCTTATATTAAGACAATTACCTGAATTATTACATCAACACAGAAAAATAAATGATATACAAACGTTTATCTAAGATAGATTGATAGGTTGTAGATAAATAAATAATTTTAAGTGACTGTGTTAAGTATTCAAATGGAAATTGTGTAAGTATTAATTTCAACACATCTGTCCACTTACACATTTTAGTTTGCTCGACTATTTGTTGGTTATTGTCTAACTTTTTATTTTCTTTTTTATATTCGAGCATCCACAACACCATTACAATTGTCTAAACCTTGTTTCCAATATGGTGTGTTTTACATTAAAACGCGTGTCATCAGAAAAAATATAGGGAAAAATACAAATGGTAATACATTCCATTATAGATTTTCTTCTTTTATATAGTATTTTTAGTCGACCAAACGTTATGCTAAAAATATATTTGATGTATACGTAAACACCACCTAAACTCTTGTACTATTTGGGTACACTTTCTGATTCTAATGCCTTCATCTATCCCATAGCCTTTGAAATTTTTGACTAAATCTATAAACGTTCAAATAAACTATTTAAGTGTTGGTTTCAATAAAACTAAAAGATCCATTAGCAGATTTTGAAGATCAATTTGAAACTTTCTTCTAGGACTATTGAGTTACCATTACCCAGAAGACCTAAAGCAGTTACTATGCGAGCATTCTATCAAAGAACTCCAAGACACCTTTGTCTTTTTTTAAATAAATTGGTGTTTTCAAGGACTAAGAGTGGTTCGAAAAGTTTAATCAATATTAAATTCTTATCATTCTGTTTTTTAAAGTGAATACTTGATCGTGTGAGTTAAGTGAGAGCATAGTTTATTTGATTGTTACTGTTTAAAGGGATGATTTCCTTTATACATAAACTCTCTTAATAATTAATAATCTTATAGTAATACTTTTATTTTGATCTTTATCTCATTAAGTTTAGGAAGAGGGGAGAGGGTGTGAGGGAGAGTGGAGGGAGGGAGGTGAGGAGAGAGAGAGAGAGGGTGAGAGAGAGAGAGAAGGAGAGAGAGAGAGAGGGGGGAGGGGGAGGGGCGGGGGGCGGGAGGGGGGGGAGAGATGGAAAGGGGAGGGGGAAGGTGAGGGGGAGAGAGGGGGAGAGAAGGAGGGAGGGGGGGGGAGGGGGGAGCGAGGAGGGGGTGAGAGTGAAGGAGGGGGTGTGAGAGAGAGAGAGAGAGAGAGAGAAAGAGAGAGAGAGAGAGAGAGAGAGAGAGATTCTTTTTACACATTTAGATTAAGCGGGGATTAGTCCATACCATCGTAAGTTTGGAAGACCACGACTGATCTGAAAGGAATGAAGAAAAAATAGCACATCTATTCAAGGAGAGAGAGAGAGAGAGAGAGAGAGAGAAGGGGGGGCTTTGTGTGTGTGTGTGTGTGTTTGAATGAGTGTTTGTTAAAGAAAAAGATATTTATATAATTGACTCGAAATGACCAAGATACCCCTGCAGTGTAAATTGGAGATTTAATCTCCTTCGTCAATGATATGGAGATGGAGGGTGAGGATGAGTCCCCCAGTATCCACAAAATGTTTGGTATCCAAATGAACTTAAATATAAAAATCAAGGCTTTTAAAATTAATTTTTTCTTAACATTATCTCCTTCGAGAGCTATATCTATTTTTAGATTTATTTGAGTTAAGTTAACCCATTAGTGTTCTTTTGTTATACAATCCCAGCAAAATAAATGTTAGCTCGAGTAATTTTGTGTTTAGATTCTAGAAGTATAAAAAAGGGTTTTTTTACCTTTGTTGTTGAAAACAGTGAAGCTTGTGTTCATATAGTTACCATGGTATTTTAGACAGTAAACATTTCCTCCTCTAAGAGCATTCATTATGGTAGACTTTTTAAAATGTCAAAACATTTATAAAATTATTAATTTACAATACTTTTGATTTTATATATAAACCTTGTTGCATTATGGATAAACTTTTTGGTTTATAAAATGGTTTACAATTACACATGCATTAAATTATGAAAAGGTTCGAGATCTTAGACCTCTTCATTCCACATTGATATAAAACATCAACTCACTATGGTTAAAACAAAGTATAAACCTTTTCATGTGCTTTAAACCTTTTCTTGAAATGACCATAATAGATGCTCTAAAAAGCACGTATTAACATTATGGTTTAGGTTTTATTTTTAATGCTAAGAAAGGTAGTTATTTTACTTTTATTGACGTAAAAAAAGAGCTCGTACTTATATGAATATCATGACATTATTCATACATTACATGTAGCGTATCAACGTTGTTGACCATGAAAAAACATTCTTTAATTTTTTAAGGATGGAGATAAACGTTTATTTGTGATAACTTTTTATATTATAGGTAAGGTTATAAGGTGCTATTTATAGTTTGTAAGAAACCATAGGTTGTGAGTGGTTGTGTGTGTACTAGGATGGGTTAGAAACTAATCATGGTTGGGTGAGTGAGTTAGCATGGTTAAAAAAAAGAATATGTCAAAGGAATATGCTAAACTTGGGGAGAAAGAGTGGATGTTGTGAGAGTGAAAATGTGAATTTTAAATTCATATTATGTGTTGTGAATGTGTATGAGTTATGAGTGAGTTGATATAGAAAATGAAAGGGAATTGATGGAACAAATTATAATTTCAACAATAATATATTAAATAATTAAGCGAAACTAGCCCATTCATCATGTAGTTTCTATAATAACGTGTTGTAGAACAAAATAAGTTAAAAAGCCTCTATGATGAAAAATGAAAATATGTTGTTAATAACAAGTTCTTAAACTCTCAAATTTGGAAAAACGTACTTATATCGGAGGATAAGTTAAACCGTTAAGTCATAAAGTCAAACGGGTTGGGTAAAAAAAGTTATGAAAAAACATACTGTAATAATTTCCACCTGGATTCAAAATCACATAATCAAAAAAAAAGAACTCGGTCCCGTTGATCAAAAACATAATTTTGGTGTTAATCTTCAACAACGTGAGTTACCATTTTGTACTTTGACATCTAATGATCATATATCTTGAATTTTACGTAATTTCATCCGATGAATCTCTCAAATGGGCAGTTAGGGTTTTGTTTTGGGGATTTTTGATTTACCATGTAGTTCCATATATTTTCATCACTGAGATTAAGTGCTTGCGCATAATAGTTTCTAATTGATTAGGGTGTGCTTTGTTCCAATAATATATGATCTTATTGCCTTAGGAGAAATGTTAGTTTATAGTTTATGAAAGCTCTAGAGTTGTTATTTCATCTTGCAGCGTAAATTTCAAGTTTTCTATATGTTTCTCGTCACAATCGAGACTTTTCGAAATGAGTTTTGTGCACAAAATTAATGTTTGATTTGTTAATTGTTGCTGTAGAAAACGATGAATTACAAGAAATACTTGTTGGATGGGGATTTCCAAATATTGTCTTATGGCAATGCTACGACGGTGTCTCGTGCCGTTCATGCATTACTCACCTAACCACTTTCCTAAATGAGTTTTACATACGTATTAATATTCACTAATTTATACATATCTTTAAAGCTAAAATTCCCTCATTCGTGACACAATAAATAGCAAAATGTGTATTTTAATTGCATATATTGTTTAAATGTGTTATTTATTATGGTAGGCACGAATGTGTACATTAGAGCAAATGTACGAGATTTTGAACATTTATCAAAGATTTGAGAAAAGCAAGACTCAAGTCCATTGGATGTCACACCCCGCCAAGGCGGAAACGTGAGGCGTAACGAGAATGGATATAATCACAACACAATGACGTCTATATAAAGGAACTAAAATGCATTATATAAACAAAGCATAGACACAAACTGTCATGAAAAATACCCAAAACAACACGATGAAACCAAAGGCGTCTTATATTGAAGAAAAGGGGGTTCTCGCTAATATCAAGACATTTCAAAACTTCAAAATCCATCTAAACAAAGTATTCAATAATCCAATCAATGCAAAACATAAACTAGAAGGTTCAACTCCACATGCAATGCCTATGGTCTCACTAGCCACTTCTCTTAGTCTTAACATCAACATCCTCAACATGATTACCTGAAAATGATGCTTAAAAACGTCAACACAAAGGTTGGTAAGAGTCATAGGTTTACGAAACAAAAATCCAACTTTAAAATAAATTACTGTGATTAATAAAACATGGCAGGACAATTAAGCTAGCTACTATACAAGCTAACATGCAATCATACCAAACAACCACAATTGGGACGGAACGTGCCCACGATCCACATCATACAGTTATGGGTAACCCCGTTACCCTCCGATCGAAACACACAGAAGTAGGTAGAAGCACTACCCTCCAATTGGAACACACATAAATGTAATGGGTAGCATCGCTACCCTCCAATTGGAACACACATAAACTTCACCACATGTAGCACATAACATATAATAACCACTTAAATGCCCATGCACTAAATAAAATCACATAAGCACGGCAACTTAAAAACATTTCCAAAATACTTGCATCATTTCCACCCCAATAAAACATAAGAAAAGAGGGGCTATGAAACTCACCTGATGCTCAAGCAGCTTCCAAATATCCTACACAAGCTACACAATACAAACACAAACGTGTTACACGCGACCAAGCTAAAAGCTTAAGTCTATGTAACTCACATATGATGGATGACTAAGGGTTTAATTAACCATCATGGGTTACCTCGACACCATGCCCAACCTTAACCTTCTCATTAACACTTTACACTAGATACTTACAATTAACTCAAAATTACAGAATTTTAGTGTCTCTTTACGCACTCAAAACCCTTACTTAATAACCCTTATAATTTATACCAAAAATCACCCATGTTCATTTATGAGTATATTAACTACCTTGAGATTCCCAATAGTCATTTACATGCATAAGTACTCCTAAGAAAATCAAACTTCAAAACAGTCCCAATTTGGATCTGATTACACACTAAAAATTTTGGACTTATAAACCATACTTAGACATAAAATTAGAAGCTATCCTTATGGGGTTTATTTATATACATATGGAACTTAACTACTGTAGAAGGGCTAATCCTAATTCAAATTTTAAGTTAGGGTTTTACCCTCCTAAACCTGCCCTAAATCTGACCCATATTTACTGTTTTGACAGCTTTTCCTGTTTAAACCAATTGACCAACTTCCCGAACTCAAAATCATTCGAGGCCAGATGTTCTGGAAAGTACATTCAATGAGCTACTGTTTAGTCCAGAAACACAAAAAAAAACTATTACCATCATGGAGATAATCACTCGTAAACACAGCCCTAACTTCTGCTTATCCTAAATCAAGTTTTTATCGCAAATCTAACTTAACCAATTGCATTATCATGACCCTAATCAAGCCTTAATCATTCTAACATCATTAAATATCATTAATATTCTGTATTTTATACAAACCCTAGAATCCATCATTGATTTTGTTACATGAATGCATTATTTAAACTAGGACGAACACACTTACCTTGATGATTAACACCTAAACAACACTCTTGAATGACTCTTAGATCCACAAGTGAAAAATCAACTTCTTAGGGTTTTGGGGAGGCTGAAATCGTACAGTATAAGGGAGGGGGAAGAAAAGAATGGTCCAAGTTCAGTTTTATATCGTTATTCTACAAGTCCTAGCCCAACTCAAATAAGATTAGTAAAAAAAATATTTTTTTTTCTTTTGAACCCTAAAACCAGACGCACCCTTTTAATATATATTTTTTTAGTATATTTTTTATATTATTAATTAACTAATTTACTTTATTTCCTTAGGTTTTTGTAAGAACCTAAGCTAATTTAACTAAACCTTTTTACTTTAATGCTACCAACTAGACTTTCTAAATATAACTTTCATTTCACCAAACCACTTTCTATTTTTACAAAGTTTGCTATTAACTTTTATATTTCACTCACTTATTTTATTTCTAAAATGCCACATTTCTCATAAACGCTTAACACTTAATCATCCAACTATTGACGTAGCAATGCATGCAACACGTCTTTCATTTCCATTGTCACCACGCGTGAACAAATGGAATACTTAACACCAAACTCAAACACACTCAAAATGATATGCCCACGCACCTCAAAATGATATCGAGCACAATAATTAACTCACTTAGCCCACATAAATTCACATAGCACAACACTTACACATAAAAATGGACTTTCAGCCATATCTAAAGGTTTAAAGGTTTAAACTAACCTGCTCAAATCACGGTTGTCACATTGGACCCGAGATTTTAGACTCAACAAGCCCGAGCCTTGTTATTGTTCTATGCAATAGCTAAATCCAACAGGCCACGAGGCCCATCTCAATCCAACAAGTCATCTTTAGTCAATCTCTTTCTTATAATATAACATCACAAATTAACCTGGGGGAGAAATCATCACTCGCACCCCATGTTGGTGACGGTCCTATCACAAGAAGCAAAAAAAAACCATATCTTACTTTACATTTTGTTTCATTTATTTAATTTTTGTTACATTCAGATGCTAAACACTTCTTCAGATTTAACCCATGGAATATGTCATGCACACTACTCAACTCCTCGGGCAATCTTAACTGATAAGCTACAGGGCCGATTCTTTCAAGGATCTCGAATGGTCCTACATACCTCGGTGCTAACTTGCCCTTCTTTCCAAAATGAACCACCCCCTTCCAAGGCGACACTTTTAACAATACCTGGTCACCAACCTTAAACTCTAACTGTTTACGTCTCTTATCCGCATAGCTCTTTTAACAATCTCTCACCGCTTTAAGCTTTTCTTTTATCAACACTACCTTATCAGTCGTTTCGAGTCTAATCAAATTAATCTCTCCAATCTCTGCCCATAAAACAGGCGACTTACATTTCCTTCCATACAAAGCTTCAAACGGAGCACATCGAATGCTCGAATGATAACTACCACCAAAATCGATAACACATACCCTCGTTATATCTTCCAAAGTCTAAATTATACGTTCACTTTGTCCATTTGCTTGAGGGTGATAAGTCGTGCTCATTTTTAGAATTATTAAGGATGTTAAGCATTACTCAAATCCAATCACGTCTCAAACACTTTTTGTAGCATCTGCCAAAACCACGAAGTAAATCTTCTACCTTAATCTGAGATGGTCATCACCAGAATTCCATTCATTGCTACTATCTCATCAATATAATCCCTTGCCAACTTTACATATTGAAATCTTCTTATATAGCTAGAAAATGAGCTAACTTGGTCAGTTTATCGACCATCACCCATATCACATCATACTCACTACTTTGACCTTGGAAATTTAGTAATAAAATCCATGGTGATTCTATCCTCATTTTTCTATCGTGCTTTATAACGTTATCCCGTCCAAGGTTTCGCGAATCGATATATTCATATTAGCGACGAATGTATTGAGTATGTGAAGCCATAAGTCTTTCACTACTTTGACCTTGGAAATTTAGTAATAAAATCCATGGTGATTCTATCTCATTTTCACTTAAGTATCTCAGGCTGTTGCAGTAAGCCAAAAGTCTTTGACATTGCAGTATTCACATCTTAAACTAATTCAACGATTGCTAACATCGGTAGCTATATCCTTCTCTACAGATGGCTACCAATACATGTCTCCAAGGTTATAGTATGTCTTATCCGCTCCTGGATGTACCAAGTATCTTGATGCATGGGCCTCATCCATTATATTTCCCACTAATAGAACCTAAATTCGATCCATAAAGTACAAAATCTCGTCTCCTTTTCTTTCCATCTGTTGATCTAAACCATGTAGCCTTTCTGTGAGTACGTTCTCTTGCTTGAACGCCTCACTTTGGGCTGCCAGTATTATTCCTCTTACTCGTCTTGATTTCACTCTCTCCTTTCCACTCAACGCATCACCCATTACATTCGCTTTATCAGAGTATCACACAAATCATTCTTTAATGTCTGAAAAGCCTCTCCTTGTTCTATGCTCTACTCATACTTTTGATTCCTCTCAGTTAGGGAAGTAAGGGAGTTTAACAATCTAAAAAAAATTCGCGATGAACATCGGTAGTAACCTGCCAATCCTAAGAATAATCATCCAATTCCTCACTGCCTCACTCTTACTCGTGTCCACGTAAATATGTTATAGTTGACCACGTGACTAAGAAAATGCACTTCTTTCAACCAAAACTCACACTTAGAAAACTTAGAATACAGCTTCTCCTTCCTTAGTAAACTCCAAGCACTCAACTTTCAATGAACTTATGTTCTTCCTTCGACTCTGAGTAGGCCAGAATGTCATCAATGAATACGATGACGAACCTACCTAAGTACGGTTTGCAAACCCGGTTCATTAAGTCTATGAAAACCGCCGGTGCATTGGTTAGCCCAAAAGGCATAACCGTAGACTCAAAATGTCCGTATCTCGTTCGAAATGTGGTCTTTGGAATGGTATCCTCATGCACTCGTAGATGATGATAACCTGACCAAAAATCTATCTTTAAGAAAGGACACGCTCCTCGTAACTGATCAAACAAGTCATAATCATAGGAGTGGGATAATGGTTTTTTACACAGTTAATTTGTTCTACTTCCTGTGGTCATACACTATGCGAAAGAAACCATCCTTCTTTTTAAAAATTAACACAGGTGCTACTCCGATGAATATGACCTAGGCGTATGAATCCTTGTCTTGCAACTCTCAAAGTTGTTCAGACAATTCGGGCATTTACGGGGTGCTAGTCGATTATGGAGAACTTCGTGATGGCGTTGCTCCTGAAACAAATCTATGCGGACTTCAACTTGTGTCGTGGTGGTCAATCGACAAATCTTCCGGAAAACATCAATAAAATCTCGTTCGAGGGAATTATCCTCAATTTTGGTTCATCAACCTTTGTGTCCATTAAGGTTTTCACGACTCTTTAAGTACGTTCAGTATGAACCCGAAATATCTCATCACCTTCCAACAGTATCCTAACCACTTTCTCATGACATACTATCACAAACTTCCTCTTGGATAACCAATCCATTCCCACAACTACATCAAAGCTTCCACGACTCAAAGGTATCAACGAATTCTAAGGGTTACGAACAATCGAATAGGATAACAAACGAATATCGAGTCTAAGGCTAGAATGCATATAGGAGATTCCACATATGCAAATAGACGTGGATCAAATGACATAAGAATCCTTTGAAAGAAAGGATACGTATATGCACCAAATGAAAACGCAACGAAAGAAAACCAACAAGCGCACCCCGACAAATGAACACATAAAAAAATCAATACTAAAGACAGAAATTCTTATACCAATTATCGATTTTACTCAAAAGACCAAATTAAATAATGTCTTTATAAAAATCAATTTAAAATAAAAAAAGAAGTATAAAAATCATTTTAAATAATAAATAAAATTGTCTTAAATGTAATATTTATAAAATTCATTCTGGTTGTCATAAAAATCTAGAGATGGTTATCTAATGGTGTATCGTACCTTACCACTATGAATCACTTTAAACCTGCTTTTTAAAATAAAATGAAATTTATTTACAAAGATCATTTTATACACAGTTTTCTCAAACACCAACACAAAACTTCTAAAGGGTTTTTATAATTAGACATCAATTATAAAATATGTTACTGAAACAAAGGACACCATACTACCAAAAGAGATCGTAAAACACCGTATAAACCCTAACAAAATTCTATTTGTGGAAACCGTAGAGGGGGGTGAATACGTTTCCCTTAAAAAACTTTAAATCAAAGATTACATCACTCTTCTACCGGCGGTCTCATATATATATGGGGGCCTCCAAGTATATCAGAGGGCCGCTGAATTATGGGATCGCCTCTAGAAGAGGTTTTCAAACTAGATCTTTTGTATCAAATCACCAATCAAGTTTGACGCAATATGAGAAGTTTTGATAATTGGT
>BQNB010014624.1:0-74747 GCA_026074375.1 Tanacetum coccineum
CTTAAGGTTCCATTTGAGGGCTTAAAATTAAGCCTAAAGTTAGTTGTTTGTCTTTTTGGTAACTAGTTTTCAAAAAAGTGCTTAATCTGTTCTTTTAGCTTATGGCTTATCCATTTTGCTTGTTTCTAGCTCAAATTAGCTTATTAGGATAGACTTAGGGTAGTGATAGCTTATTTAGTTATAAGTTTTAGCTTAACCTAGTTTTCTAGTTAGCTTAGTTAAGTAAAAAGCTTTAAGTCCTTTTTAGTGTATCTGTCAAGAAGATAAGCTGTTTCCCAGCTTATTTTAGAGTTACAAAAAAAGTTGTTTTTTTAAAGTAGCTTATTATTAGTAGTTTTACAAGTTTACTTTAAAAAATTTTGAAAAATAAAAAAAATACCAAAAAGCTAGGCCATGGGGTTCGAACCCATGACCTAACCTTTCTCACACACTCGTCCCACAAACACACACAATTACCATCTGCACCAGTAGGGCAATCTGTTATTGCCCTACAACACTTGACTTTTAAACCCATTTTTAGTTTCTATTTTCATATTAGATCCGTAGCTTATTCTTAGTTTTTAGGACTTATTTTGTGAGCTTATTTTTAGTTAGCATTTTTAGAAAATCCGTCTCTTTATTTTATACTTTTAGTAATTTTTCCATATTTTTAGAATTAAGTTTGCTATTTTTAATCATTTTTCTTTATTAAAAACTTTAAAAAAATCATAAAAAATACAAAAATAATCAAAAAAATAATTTTCTTTTTTATAAAATTTTCTTTTATCATAATTTAGGTTTAGAAATTAAATTTGCGTTCGTAGGCTTAAATTTTAGTGAAGTTGCTTTTTAGTCGCGTTTCTTTAATTCCCGTTATTGTTTTTCATAGTTAATTTTTACTTGTGCTTTATTTGCTCACTTGTAGGATTTTAGAAACAAATTATCTTTGAAACCATTCAAATCGTTGTCCAAATAAAAAACGAAGTTTCAATTTCACGATTCTTGGGGTATAAACGACCCGGTAATCACTTACCGGTTAAACGTGTAGTATTTTCGTGTAGAATTTTCCTTCTTACCTTTGTCCTCAAGGGTAGTTTTGGGATTTTCTCATACTTTGATATTATTATGTATACTATTTTAAACGTATCTGCTGCTAACTTAGATCAGCGACTCAAAAGTCTCATCATGTCTGTCTATCTAGATGACCAAATGAATTTTGTCATGAACTGCTTAATAGCTAAATCAACATAGGATGACCTGATACTGTATCATAAGGGCCCCTCTGATGTAAAAGAAAGTAGGGTCATGGACCTAAAGTTGTGTTACAACACCTTTAAATTCAAAAAAGGTGAAACACTAACACAAACTTTCACCAGATACAAAGTTTTGATGAATGACTTAGTAAATGATGGCATCAAACTTTCAAAGCTTGAAATAAATACTAGTTTTATAAATGGGTTACCAAATAAGTGGCTAAATTTCTGCCAAAGTCTCAGAAACACAAATCATGTGAAAGATTCTGAGCTTGCTTCTCTATTTAGTAAACTCAATTATGAAGAAAACCTAATAGACAATATTTATGAGACTGAAAAGAATAAATCTCTTGTCTCTGCAACACCTTTGTCAACTGCCTTCATCTCTACCTCTATTGTCCAGGACTTTCAAGATAGTCCTAATGATGAAGAGGATACAAGAAGCAGTAATGAGTACCTGAATGACCTAGAAGAAGAATATCAAGCAAGAGCTCTTTTAGCCAAGTCTAAAAGATTCTTCAAAAAGGGTACTCAAAGGTTTAGAAGTGCAAAAGCAACTGACCAAACTGAATGCCACAAATGTGGAAAGAAAGGTCATTTTGCAAGAGACTGTTGGTCAAAAGCTTCAGTTCCCTCATATCAATCACCCTTTCAACCAAAACCTCTTAGTTCCTCTTGGCACAAACCAGAACTAAGGCCTACCAAGGACTTTGAAGCTAAATAAAACAAAGTCAAGGCTAAACTGGCTCTCCTAAGTTCAAGTGCTTCAGCTCTCAAAGCTGCTACTGTTAAAAACAAAGGTCTTATCGCTGAAGCCTATGAATGGGATGAAGAAGAAGTGTCATCAAATGACAATGAGATTGTGGAAGTTAAAGTACTCATGGCACTAGCTGAAGAAAATGATGCTATTAGCAAAAAAGGTTCTAGAAATGGTGAATGGGTAAAGATCTCCATGAGAAAGGTACACACTTTTCTTGAAATGGAAGATAATGATGATAGAAAAACCTATCTAGATTATTTGTGTATCGATCTAAATTATGTTGAAGAACAAAAAAAATAATCTTTTGTCAAAACATAGAGATCTTGTTCATGAACTGAATGCATGCAAAGAACAACATTTAGTATTAAAACAAGCAAAACTTGATTTTCTTACCATGCAGCATGTAAACACTGAGATTCTCAATGAGAACAAAAACTTAAGAACAGAACTGAAAGAGCTAACAACAATCACTGAAACATGGCTTAACAGTTCTAATAAAGTAAATCAGTGTATTAGTGAACAAATTCCCTCTCAAAAGAAGAGAATTTTAGGAGTTGATCAACTCACTAAAGATACTTATAGTTCTGGGCAAAAAGACCTAGTCTTTATAAAATCTTCAGCTGATGACACAAAAGTGTCCATACCTGGTGTTGAAAGACCCTGGTTGTCTAAAGCTGAAGGTTTTATTCTGCCAAATCATGATACTGGTAGGATACTCCCAGCTGAGTCACAAAGAAACACAACTGATCCTCTAGTTGCTATCACTGACTCTTTAGCGACTGATTATGATTCAGCAGATGAATCTTCAGTTTGTAGCACCCCTCTTCCTCCACTAAAGAAGTTGGATAGTGCTGAACCTGTTTCTGGACTAAAGACCATCAAATCAGTTTTGAGGTCAAAATCCACATTCAAAGCTAAAACTTTAAAAGGTGTCATAATAAATGAACCATCCTCAGGACCTGCTAAGGGTAACAAAAGCTCTTCATCTTTAAAAGTTAACTCAGCTCCTGCTGGTAAACTAAAGAGTGTGAAAATTAAAGATGATCCTCCTTTGGCTATTGTAATAAAAGAACTAAACGACCAAATTACAAATTAGCAAGAATCAGTCATCTTACTCCAGAAGTAATCAACCACAACAGGTTCCATAAAATGCACTTCAAAACAAATATAAAACACAATTCAAAAGGAGTTGTGATCTGTGTGGCTTAAACAATCATCTCTCTGAGAATTGTTATAAAGTTTTGTTTTGTAAAAAGTGTGAGAGAACTGATCACAAAACATGTGATCATGCTAAATACATTTCCACCATCAACATGTCTCAGCATCTCAAAAGTCTGGGTAGATCTTCATTAAGATCTAAAATCCTAAGACCATCAAAACGCTTCTTTCCACCTTGCATATACTGTGGATGTATAGATCATTTATCTAATGAGTGTTTATACTATCCCATATGTAGATTATGTGGAAGTTATGACCATGACACAAATGGTTATAACAGGATTATCTCTCTAGAAAGAGAGATCAATCCAAGAAATCCTCAACATGCCTTCAAAAGATGTGAAGCTTGTGGCAGCTCAACTCATACCACAACTGATCACTATGATATTGAATGGTTCAAAAAAGGTAAAGCACTTTAAGCCAAAAAGACTGAAGCTCTAAAATCAACTAGGGCTGAATCATCAAATGCTAACAGATCTAAGACTCACACTAAAAGGTAGGTTTTTAAGCAAAACTAACCATTCTGAACATATTTGTGCAGTGTGACATCAGGAAGCTCATCTAGTACATGGACAGTGGATGCTCAAGGCATATAACTGGTGTCAAGAGTTACCTGCACAAATATATGGAACAACCAGGACCTAAAGTGGTGTTTGGAGATGACTCTACATGCACAACTGAAGGTTATGGCTCTATCAAATGTAATGGTATAGTTTTCACAAAGGCGGCATTTGTAAATGGTCTTAAGTACAATTTAATTAGCATCAGTCAACTCTGTGATGCTAAATATATTGTTTAGTTTGATGAGAAAAGAGGAACAATCTTCAACTCTAACAAAGAAGTTGTAATGATTGCTCCAAGAGTAAGAGATGTTTATGTTTTTGACATGACATCCTCTGCTCAAGAATCTTGATTTTTTGCCAAAGCCTCTGAAAATCTCAACTAGCTTTGGCATAAAAGACTTGCACATCTAAACTTCAAAACAATCAACAAACTGGCAAAACAAAATTTTGTTATTCTTCTTCCCTCACTTGTCTACTCAAAGGACAAATCATGTTCATCATGTAAAAATGAAAAGCATCATAGGGCCAGCTTCAAAACAAAACAGATATCTTCTATCAAGAATTGTCTTCATCTTCTTCACATGGATTTATTTGGACCTGTTACTCCTAGGTCCATTAACTATGAAAAGTATACCCTTGTCATTATTGATGAGTACTCAAGATACACTTTGGTATACTTCTTGAAGAAGAATAGTCAAGCACTTGAAACTATCATGTCCTTCATCAAAAGAGTTGAAAATCAAAATGACACCAAAGTCAAACAACTTAAAACTGACAATGGTACTGAATTCAGAAATAGCATCTGTGGAAACTAGAAGGGGGGGTTGAATAGTTTACATATTCGTTTTATGTTTTAAAAATTTGCTTTCAAAATACTTAGATTTGAGTTGTATGTTCAACCAATCAACAATATGAATCAACAATGTGAATATCTAAACTAATGCTAAATAACAATGACAATAATATAAAGAGATAAGGAAAGGAACAATTAAACCAAGATGCAAAGATTTATAGTGGTTCGGCTACGAAGCTCCTCTTCGCCCTATTCCACTCCTCGAGATTTCACTATGTCAACAAGCTCCCTTTAGGCGGAGAAAACCGTTTACACGCCGCTTACGTTATTTTCTAACACTAAGCTAAATGTCGAGTCCTAATCTTAGCTAGAACCAATCTACCACTTCACAAGCACTACACAATCACAAGATCTACACTATCAGATTTACACACAATTCGAATCACACAATTACACAAGATAATTACAATAGAGATTTGATACTTAGAAGAAGAGAGGAGAGATCACTAAATAACAATTCATTTTTTGGCGAATACGAATGTTCTTCTCTTGCACTTGATAGAAGAATGAGAAAGATGAGATGAGATTGGATCACTTGAAACAAGATCACACAATGTTAGTGATCAAGAGATTTAGAAAGAGAAAGAAAGTTTTTAGAAAGAGAAAGTTATCTGAAAAATTCATGCAAATAGGTATGCTTTTCAGCCAGAAATAGTGCAGTATTTATAGACAGGATTTCCAATGGCTAGCTGGTGACGGTCCCGGCGGCCCTAGATATATCTGGGGGCCGCCACTAGAGTACGCTCCTGTTTTTTTGTCTTTTTGTGGGAAGGTTGTATCTGGTATAGAAGCTTATATTTTGAAGGGAAAAATCAGATTCAAATTTTGTTATTTAAATAAAACATTTTCTTTTATTAAAAATTATTTTTGTATATTTATTTTGTAGAAATACTTTTGTGAAAATGTAATGGCTAAGAAAAAATATTTTCTTGATCACTAATCATGCTTAATGATTTGTTTGTACACACCTTAATTGATTATTCTTAGAAATGGAATTTTACGTTTAATAATTTGTAAACATTTATTTTTATCGTAAACGTTTTTAAATTTTGTTATTATCAAAATGTTGAGAGGTCGAAAAATATAAATAACGTTTTTAGACATTATTTGTATTAACAATCTCCCCTTTTTTGATGATGACAAAATATAAACTCATTTTTTATAAATTAAAGGTTTCAAATTATTAATGAGTTTCATTCAATTTCTCTCCCTTTTTGCCGAATTAAAAAAAAAGGATGATCGTCGAATTGTTGTAGAAAGAAAGAAGTCAATGATATCAAGACTCCCCCTTGATGTAGGCTCCCCCTTATTTGGGGAACTGATGACATCAAATAACGTCTATTTTATAGCATCATTTATCCCATGTAATTAACCCATTTTGTATGATTATTGCAAAGAATTGTTACTTAATCGTTCATATTTGAGAATTGCAGTAATTAAGGAGTACTTAGTGAAACTTGACTAAAAGGCACCCATTCTGGAGCTTAAACGAAGATATTTTAAAGATTACTATTCTGAAGACCAATACGCCGTATCTATCAAGGAAGATACAGCGTATATGTGCTTGCACTTACCAAAGACCACAAAGGACTCAAGACCAATACACCGTATCCAGGAAAGCCAATACGCCGTATTCAAGCTATATAGGAATAAAATATTCTAGAAGATATCAAACGTGGTCCCTACTCCAAGAAACTCTAATACGCCGTATCCAATACCTTGGATACGCCGTATCGACACCGACTCCAAACTCTATAAATACAAAACTCAAAAATGAGTTTTAGGTGTGCTAAATCATATTCTCGATAACTAAACCATAAAAGTCAATTTTCAGAGGAGAAAAAGAGCAGAAGAGGTCTCACAACGCATTCCAATCTATAGAAGACAACGTGTAATTTCTTATACTTTTGTAATCGTTCAATTTTTGGTATCATTCATTAACTCGGTTAGTTTACCTTGGCTAAGCCATTACTCTTGTATTAATTATGATGTTTGAAGGCTAATACCTTCGGGTATTAGCCATTATTATGAAGATCTGAATGTTTGGTTTTGTTTATATCTCGACTGCTTAATTTATCGTTGTATGCTTGTTTATGTTTATCAACTTATACTTCTTTAGGTGCTTTTGTATGCGACCTATCATTCAACTGAATCTAGTGATATGGACCAAGTAATCTAGATGTCGGGATAGCTCTCCATATAGTAAATTATACATCTAGAATCATAGGATCACAAGTTTTGTCCTTCTAAAACCGTGCTAAGGATACGCTTCTGGCTTAACTAGTTAATCGAAAAATGCCTTTGGCTTATTGAACATGTTGACTAGTAGGTGAATCTGGATAATTCAACAAATAATGTTCTGATTCCATTGGATAGTTGGACAAGTGGAATACTAGAGTATAAAATTGCCATTAAGCAGTAACCATTAAACATAAGTGGTAAATCCTATGAGCTAGGGGTTTAACAAGATCCCATTGGCTATAATCCCCTAAAGATAGATGTATAATAGCAAATAAAGGACGTCCATTTATGCGCATTACACCTGCGCATACTTTAATTATGACAGAATTAATGTGTCTAGGTCTTAGGATGAAGTCCCGCCTAAGTCTAAGAATGATACGCCTCATCGAGATAAGTAATCATTGCACTGAATAAATAAACTAACCTTCTAATCAGATTAATGATGGCTAATGCAGTTTTCTATTATAAGGCTTGACCGCTCTTTTATCTTTTGTTAATTTGCTTGCGTGGGTTAAAGTGTCTTGAATTGATTGTAGTCACCAACCAAACCCGTGCTAGTCTCTCAGGCTAAACCCCCCTTTTTCCTGTTAGAATTAGGATTAGAACTAACATAGGATTAGCACAGGTTTGACTTAGATTATAATTAACTTTGATTAGTAAACCAAAATATTAATAAATTGAGATATTTAACCTCGCTTCAAGTGTTCGACACCCTACTTACAACGAATCTACCACCGACCAGGTATACTGCCCGTTAAAGTGTTGATTTTGGTTAAGTCGGCAAAATATAAATTTAAAACTTGAATCATTAAAATATACCATACAAGGACAACACATCAAGTTTTTGTTTTTAGCATTAGATTAGATCTAACCCTTAGGATTAGTGGAATTTAGATTAGTTTATATTCCTGCTTGTTTGTTTACTCTGTTTGTATGATACGACGTATTCAATTTACCGATACGACGTATTGGTTATTTAATAGTTTTTCTAGTAAAATTGTTACAGGATGGACGATCCTAACATTATTATGGAGGAATACATCAGGCTCGAGGAGGAAAAAGCTCAAAAACGTGCTAAAGTGTTTAACTGGGAAACAACTAAGTATGGTAAAATCTAGTATGATGAAGAAATTCACGACCTCAGATCCGTTAAAACCGAATTCCCAGCTATAGCCTTTAATGACGGGGTATCATCTGAAAAAAATACTTTCTTGTGAACCCACGGTAAGTTCTCTTAACAATGAAATTGACTTTAAAATTTCATTTGACGATTCCGATGATAAAGATTACACGGTATTGTACTTTAATGATCTATTCCCCTTTAACATAATTCATCCAAATGATTTAAAGTCAGAAAAAGAAAATGATGATAATAAAGTCAATATAATACAATCTTCGGGGGGTAACATGAATACACAAGGATCAAATATGCTTTTTGAAACAAGTCACGATAAAATCAATAAAACTTTCAGAACGGGAAGTTTTGTAATGAAATTAAATGTGAATATCATGATTTATTACGTCAACAGAATGCTATTCTATCTCATTATGAATTTATATGTGCCATTTGGCATCCCGTTTGACCCCAAATTATTTTATAAGGATGGGATTAAATTGGGGCAAGTCTAACTTAAAGACTTTTCTGTAAACAAAAGTGCTTGTCGGGAGACAACCCAGAATGTATTTTTAATTTTATTATAGAGTTTGTCTTCCCAGACTGTCTATACGGCGTATCCAAACCCCATGGATACAGCGTATTGACTATCTGGACGTTATCCATTCTTTATTTTCAGCACAGTCTATACGACACATTCATTAAATGAATACATCGTATACATGTATCAGTACGGCGTATCCTGGGGTATGGATACGGCGTATCAACTTCCTGTACAGTTTTTAGGTTTTTATTTCGAGTCTAACCAACGAATACACAGAGAAAGAAATTGCACTTGTTTTCCTATATTTTATACCGGACCTCATGAAAAAAAAATCGACGAATATTGGTGGAGAATTTACAAATCTGGAGATCTTGAAGTGTTGGAGTCTTGAAACTTCAAGACGGCTGTTCAACACGAATTCTTGCTCAATAAATCAACATGGAGAATCTACCGAGCAAAATATCAGGGGAGTTTCTCATTCTAATTCTTTTTTAATTCCCATATTTAATGTTTTATCTATACAACGAGGACGTTGTATAATTCAAGTGGAGGGATGGGAATTAGAATGTTTACTTGTCCTAATTTTCACACTAAAATGCTAAAATTATGCTTAAATTTAATTTTTTTTCAAGCATACTTTTGTGAAATTACTTGATAGATAACCAGTACACAATAACCCTTGTTAGATATTGTAAGAATTTAACCTTATCTGTTTCCAAATGTTTACCTAAATTCTACAAAAATATGAGTGTGTCGGTGATGTAGTAGACTTTAGAACTTGGCTTAGTATATCTATTCGAGATGACAGTGATGAGTACTATGGATTTAGATGAAGTAACTTGTTTAAATTGGTAAATTTTAGGATTACACCCAAAACGCCTTTACATGTTATTTATTAACTAACGACACTGGTTAGTTAACCCCCGTATAAACCCTTTGTTTACTCTCATTTTAAGAGTAAGATACCCCTAGAACAACCCGTAGAGCCAATCCTTTAGGAATTACACCAACTTGTTTATTTTATTACACCCTTACACCTTAACCTACCTTGTTAGATTAAGTTTGTTTTATAGTTGCTAGTTGCTTAATGTGTAAAGTATGTATTTCCCTAGTCTTGTGTCAATTTTGGTACGGTTGGAAGAAATTTGCACATCACAAATAGGAATGTATAAAGTAGTCAAAACTCATGTATTTTTACTACCATCGCAATTATTGGTACGTTCGAAGAATGAAGAATTATCAAAGGAATTATCTAGAATTATTATGATCGTGAAGATGGTGAAACTACTCCGAGTTTCGTATATAGTTAGATGGTTTTTTTTAAATCGAAAAAAACAAAAAAATCGCAACAAAAAGAGAGGAATATTTAAAGATAATCGTTTCGCAACTACCGAAGGAATTACATGAAGGATTGATTATTCGTTCGTACGTCTTAAAATCAACGATGTAAAGTATTGTATAAAGTAGAAGATATCACTACTTGCTTTGTAGAGTATGTAAAGTATGGGATGATTGGGAAGTTGACCGTTACGGGAACGCCAACTTAGGTTGTTGTTTTTTATCTATGATCAAGACGTTGTAAATAGTTATGTCTTTATCATGGTAACGGTCGGGAAAAAGTGTCTAGCAACTTGTATTTTAGACTTAATCTATTTGTTTCGTAATTTTTATTTAACAACAATTTATTTCCCTTTCCTAATCATTAACCATGGGTTTTACGCGAATGAGGATGTGATCGAGCGTGCATGTCTATTCCGTCGTTACGGCCATGTATGCATGTCTCAGCTGCCTTGTTGGTTTATTACTATTGGTGAAAGTTAGAAGATCCCTACCCTATATCATTCTTCATCCTAACCGTTGGTTAAACTCGAATGAGGATGTGATCGAACACACATGTCTATTCCGTTGTTACGGCCATGTATGTGTGCTTCAGCTGCCTTATTGGTGTGGTACTTTTGGTGAAAGATTGTAGAATGATCAACCCTAAGCCTTATCATACAAACCCATATTTACCTTTATAAACTTGTTACTCCTTAGCTCTAGTGGTGTAGATGTGTATCCTTGCCAAGCTTATGATAGAATACTCGTCATGACCGAGCAATTAAGCGAATTAGTTACATGTTACCATATAGATTAGTTGAGTGATTTGAGTGTTTTCATCTACCTATTTCGTGAGGTGTTTGGTTGTGTACTTGTAATAGATCAAATAAATGCTTAACGGAAAATATCCTTAGGAATATATTTTTATAAACTTCTAAAGGCTACTTGAGGACAAGTAGGATTCAAGTGGGTAGATATTTGATGACATCAAATAACATCTATTTTACATCATCATTTATCCCATGCAATTAACCCATTTTGTATGATTATTGCAAAGAATTGTTACTTAATCGTTCATATTTGATAATTGCAGTAATTATGGAGTACTTGGTGAAACTTGACTAAAAGGCACGCATTCTGGAGCTTAAATAAAGATATTTTAAAGATTACTATTCTAAAGACCAATACGCCGTATCCATGAAAGAAGATACGGCGTATCTATGCTTGCACTCACCAAAGACCACAATGGACTCAAGACCAATACGCCGTATCCAGGAAAGCCAATACGCCGTATTCAAGCTATATAGGAATAGAATATTCTGGAAGATATCAAACGTGGTCCCTACTCCAAGAAACTCCAATACATCGTATCCAATACCTTGGATACGCCGTATCAACACCGACTCTAGACTCTATAAATACAAAACTCTAAAATGAGTTTTAGGTGTGCTAAATCATATTCTCGATACCTAAACCATAAAAGTCGATTTTCATAGGAGAAAAAGAGCAGAAGAGGTCTCGTAATGCATTCTAATCCATAGAAGACAACGTGTAATTTCTTATACTTTTGTAATCGTTCAGTTTTTGGTATCATTCGTTAACTCGGTTAGTTTACCTTGGCTAAGCCATTACTCTTATGTTTGAAGGATAATACCTTTGGGTATTAGCCATTATTATGAAGATCTGAATGTTTGGTTTTGTTTATATCTTGATTGCTTAATTTATCGTTGTATGCTTGTTTATGTTTATCAATTTATACTTGTTTAGGTGCTTTTGTATGCGACCTATCATTCAACTGGATCTAGTGATACGGACCAAGTAATTTAGATGCCGGGATAGCTCTCCATATAGTAATTTATACATCTAGAATCATAGGATCAGAAGTATTGTCCTTCTAAAACCGTGCTAAGGATAGGCTTCTGGCATAACTAGTTAATCAGAAAATGCATTTGGCTTACTGAACATGTTGACTAGTAGGTGAATCTAGATAATTCAACAAATAATGTTCTAATTCCATTGGATAGTTAGACAAGTGGACTACTAGAGTATAAAATTGCCATTAAGCAGTAAGTGGGTAAAGTCTCTATGAGCTAGGGTTTAACAAGATCACCATTGCTTTAATCCCTAAGATAGATTATAATCAGCAAATAAGGATGCTTTATGCGGATACTTTAATTGTGACAGAATTAATGTGTCTAGGTCTTAGGATAAAGTCCCGCCTAAGTCTAAGAATGATATGCCTCATCGAGATAAGTAATCTTTGCACTGACTAAATAAACCAACCTTCTAATCAGATTAATGATGGCTAATGCAGTTTTCTATTATAAGGCATGACCGCTCTTTTATCTTTTGTTAATTTACTTGCGTGGGTTAAAGTATCTTAAATTGATTGTAGTCACTAACCAAACTCATGCCAGTCTCTCAAGCTGAAACCCCCTTTTCCTGTTAAAATTAGGATTAGAACTAACATAGGATTAGCACAGGTTTGACTTAGATTATAATTAACTTTGATTAGTAAACCAAAATATTAATAAATTAAGATATTTAACCTCACTTCAAGTGTTCGACACCCTACTTACCACGAATCTACCACGGACTGGGTACACTACCCGTTAAAGTGTTGTGTTTGGTTAAGTCGACAAAATATAAATTAAAACTTGAATCATTAAAATATACCATACACCGACATCACATTAGGCACTAAGGGATCGATCTTAAAAAAATTGTTAGCTACAAAACAAAGTTAGAGGTGCAAGGGTAAGATAATATATCTAGGTGATGGCAATATCATGACAAATGTCTCAAGGATAATCACACTTCTAAGTAATTTATAAAGGGATTTCATTTATCATTCCAATAAGCTCATACAATCATCATAGATGGAAAACTTATGATAATACACTAAAAGATAAGCATGCATAACATAGATATTAAATTAAGTTTAGACTAGTTGATTCTTGATTCATAGGAGATGCCATAATCAAAAGATGAATGGTCGATTATTTAAGTAGATTAATCATATGAGATGGATTAATTAAAGATGGAAAAGGATGAGGTTGGTGAAACATGGTTTGGAGGAGGGTGAGTTTGAGGTATGAAACGGGTGAGAAGAAATTGAATGAAGTTGATTTCATTTCTCAAGGAGTAGAATTGGTTTCTAGAATACTTGCAACAGTGACAAAAACTTGAGTGAAATTCAACTTGAGCATGAAATGGAGGATTAATAGGTTATGGTGGTGGTGAAGGTAGTTCATGAATGTAGGCATTGGATGGGTTAGTTTGTGAATCAAGAATGGTGGAGATGTTGTGAAGTTGGTTAATCATTTGATCTCTTAGTGGATTATAGGATGGTGGTGAAGGAGATTAAACATGTACTCTTATAGGAAATAGAGGTAAGTCATTTTGGGAAGGAGGTGATGATTTTGGAGTGGATGTATTGCGCTTCCATACTTGTCTTACAGACATTCTTGGTTTTCTAGAGCAGTTTGGGTGGTGGTTTGAGCAAGACATTGATGGCGAGAATGAAGATGGTAACGAGAATAAGTTGGTGATGATGAATGAAGAAGGATGGATGAGTTAAATAATGGAAGTAAGGTTAGAGAATGGCAAAGCATGGTTTGAGTGATAAAAGATGTAAGAAGTGGTTTGGCTAAACAGGGAAATGCCACCATGAGACTATGTATAGGAAGGTCAAAGATACAAAAAAGAGGTAAACTTAAAAATGTCGTTCCCTCCTGTTGGCGGTCCCATATATATTGGAGGCCACCTGTTCTTTTTGGGGGCCATTTTCTGGAGAGAGCGAGATTTTCCAGTTTTCCCCTTTTTTATGTCCAGTGATTTCAGCATCTTCTAAATTCAAGAATCAACTAATTTAAGCAAGAATATAGGGTCCTAAATTAAGATGCAAATCATTTAGCATATAATAATTTTATACGCATTTCATAATCTCCTAGAATTAGTTCACATAGAAAGTTGATAGGATGCTAAAATTGAAAAGATCATCCAAGTCACATGAAATCGTCTTTTACCATTCCTAGTCCTAATGAGTGGATTAAAAAGTCAAAGCATAATGTACTAGATAATATAGATAAGAATAAAAATCTCTAATAGTTTTGCAAACATGTTCACTTCCGTTTTCCACTCATCATGTCCTTGAGAGCTTTTCCAGTTGACCTTAACCCTTTTCGGTGATTATCTCGATGTTGAGTTTGAAAGTTTATAGTTTTAGAGAGGTAGGTGTTCATGTGTTGACTTTTATGAGGAGGGTTTTGAAGGACTCTAGAGACAACATTAGACGAGGAAGAGATGTTTTGAGAAGGAGAAGAGTTTGAACGAAACGATTCTTCATCATTTTCATCAAGAATGTCATCTAACGGATGAAATAAGGATGGATGATTTAGAGTGGTGGAAGAGGAGCTAGCATTTGAATCACGAGGTCTTTTCTTACCATGATCCGATCGCGTCTTTTGTTCATAATCAGGAGCGAGGGGATGCATGACTTTATCATATAAGAGGTAGTGATCAATTGCTAACTCAGGAAAGATAGACACAACATGTTTGAACAATCTAGCCAAAAGCATTTTATAAGGCAATAGTTCCTTAGGTTTGTTTCAAGTCTTTTCCATTTGTTTGAGAATGAAAAATGCTAGATTGTATGGAGTAGAGGTTTCAATGCAATAAAGCATATGACAAAGACACGCGGAGTCATGATCCCAATGACCTCCTAAACAAATGACGTTTTCATGAATGATATCAACCCATGGTTTCATATGAGGTTGAATTTTGCGGGTTAAAATTTCGTTTTTATCTACGACAATGGGTTTCTTGTTTTAGGTACGAGTAACTTGACCTTGTCGGGGAACTTGAATAAGAGACTTGATGACATTTGGAGAGGGAGGAGTAGTTTTATAACAACCTTTACTTGGAGCACTTATTGACAAGTAGTCGAGTAACCACATGTCGGTGTGTGACGCTTGACCTTTGAAAAGGATTTTCAAGATTTGACTGAATTCTACGAGAGTGAGAGAGAATGACTTACTTTGTATGACAAAGTTGACCATAAAATGACCCTTGGAGTTATAGTCAAACGTGAGTTGACTATAAAACTCGAGAACAAAACGAGGAACGATTTGTTCATTTATGTTCAACAGACAATAAAAACCAATTAATCTAAACTTAGCACGGATATGCTCATATTTTTAAAATTTTGACTTACAACCTTACCCTCATGAAAGTGTCATTTTTCAAGTATTGCAATAGTGTTTTGTAGTGGTTGTTCGAATTCATTTGATATGAGTGGAATGTAGTTATGGGTATTTTGGTGATCTAATCCGGTGATTCGAGGCATTGTCACCTAAAATGAAAGACAAAAATAGGGTCATGTTTTATAGTCTTTTACTTGTATAATTTTATTCACATTGTTTCTAGTGTGTGTGTAAATGTGACAAATGTGGAGTAACGATTAACTCGACCTAAAAATAAAATCCTAAGAGTTAACCTAAACGCTCCTTAATTTGATTTTGCTCATCCAAACATGTCAAAAATTACATATGAATTATGTATCTTGAATTTTGTTCATGAGATCATTATGCATGTGTTTAAAAACGTTTCTAAGTTGTATTAACAATGCATAACAATAATTTTTTTATGTTCCTAACGTGAGTGATTTGAAAATAATATTGGGGTTTTTGGTGTGAAATCATTTTTACGACAAACTCACTAGTGTATGTAAATCTTATGTCTAAGGGAAGCATATTAGTTATACATTATATCCTAGTAGTCCTAATTGTACAAAATTGAAAGAAAAATGGAAAATCCCCAATTTCAATTTTTGTGTTCATCATAAACCCTAGACTCAAATTGAAAGAAAATTGATGAAATGACTTACAATTGATGATCTTTATGATGTTAGGAATGATTATTAGTGTTGATTTGATCTTCAATTAGTGTTTAGGTGGTTTATTTTGAGTTTTGGTGGTTTTGGTTTCGTGTTCGTCGCACCAGCAGGGAAGGGTGTGTTTGGCTTTGTGTTTTGAAATTTTTGTTAAGTGTTAAAAATTAGACGTCTGCTGGTGGCGGTCCCATATCGATCAGGGGACGCCCGAAAAGGGTTTGGGGCCGCCTGAGATATAGGGACCGCCCGTATTATAGGTTTTTGGACTTTTAAATTTTGACACGAATTTACAAAGAAGAGTGACTAATTAATTTGCATTTCGCGAATTAAAAATATTTAACAAGCTTAAGATGAAGTAGTTAAATTGTCACGACACAGAATGGAACACGGACTAGAATAGAGATAAAAGAAAAGAGAAGCGATTTATGGAATGTGTTCCATCATTCCTAAACTAAGACATAGATTGTTGAACGATTCACGTTTGAGGGGTTTAATAAGAATGTCGGCAATATTGTCGACATACGACACTTTTTCAATAGAGATATGTCCTTTCTGGACATTATCATGAAGAAAGTGGTAACGTATTTCGATGTGTTTAGTACGAGAGTGTTGCACCGGGTTTTTGCTAAGGTCAATCGCGCCTTTGTTGTCGCACATGATCGGAACGTCATCGATTCGTACGTCGTAGTCAATAAGAGCTTGTTTCATCCATAATGCTTGTTGACATGCCTTTTCGGCGCTTACGTATTCGGCTTCGGTAGTGGATATAGCAAGAGCGGATTGTTTCTTCAAGAACCAAGATGACAAACAACATCCCACGAACGTACAAATACCGCTAGTTCTCTTTCTATCCACATAATCTCCCGCATGATCAGAGTCGGCATATACTACGGTTTCTATGCCGGTCCCCTTAGGATACCATAATCCTAAGTGCCAAGTGCCTTTGATGTATCGAAAGATACGCTTAACCGCTTCAAGGTGAGGGGCTTTGGGAGCCTCTTGAAAGCGGGCATAAAGGCAGCCACTAAATATGATATCGGGCCTACTTGCCGTTAGGTATAATAAACTACCTATCATGCCTCGATACTTGGTACTATCTACCTACTCACACTCTTTGTCTTTCGTAAGTTTAGTATCGAAGGACATGAGGGTTTTCATTGGTTTAGAAGCTTTTAAGCCAAATTTCTTAAGCATTTCTTTAATATATTTAGATTGATTAAAGAAGATACCATATTCCATTTGTTTTATTTGTAATCCAAGGAAGAAGTTAAGTTCACCCATCATGCTCATCTCGAACTCGTCATGCATGATTTTGGTAAATTCATCACACATGTCTTGACAAGTCGAGCCGAATATAATGTCATCGACATATATTTAAACGATGATGAGATTTGAACTTTTCTTTTTAGTAAAAAGTGTGTTATCTACCATTCCTATTTTATACTCATGTTTAACAAGAAAAGCTTTCAGTCTATCATACCAAGCTTTGGGTGCTTGTTTAAGACCATATAACGATTTCTTAAGTTTATAGACATAATTCGGTTTTTCAAAGTCAATGAATCCCGGAGGTTGTGCCACGTATACCTCCTTATTGATAAAACCGTTCATGAATGCACTTTTTACATCCATTTTGAATAGCTTAAAATCTAAGGCACAAGCAGAAGCTAATAATATCCTAATTATGATAACCGATGATTTGTCCAGGGATAAGTACTATAAAGTATTATGAATTTCGTATTTTGAAGTCTTTCAACCTTGTCAGTTTTCTTGATAAAAGCTGAAAAGTTGACTTCAGTTGACTATTTTGCGTAAAACGGTTACAGTTTAACCCGGATTTTTGAAGGAGTCTTGAATTTCAGGAGAGAATCACTTTTGATTCGTCTTTCCATTTCAGAGTATTTGGTTGGTATTTTAAATAATTCCGGGAAGTTTTCCCATGATCCCTAAAAATTGTCACGCAGCGCGTACCGGCACGACAGTTTATTTGGAATAAGTTTAAGTGATTCGGAAGTGTGAAATGAGCTTATTTATTTAAATAAATTCATGATTTAGAAAACGTTGGTTTAAAACGTAAATCATTGGTGTGTGATTTGAATGTTGTCAGAAAACGGTCATTTTCATGAAATTCGGTAAAAAGACTGTAACGGTCATTAAAGTGTAAATTTTGAGCGAGTCGGTTTTGACAAAGCTTATTTTGGGAATCTAAAATATTTTCACACTTGTGAGGATGGTTCGGTTGAGATTTAAACAAAAATTTATGTTTTCGGTCCTGACCCGGCCGACAACGTCTAAATAGAAGTTTTGTAGCAGATTAAAGTGATATGTATCGTATAAATAACCTAGATTTATGGAAAAGTGATTTTAAATGCAATGAGAATATTAATTAAACTTGGGTAACGTTTTAAATCATCAAACTTTGAGCTTTTAAGTGATCCCGACATGAAAAGAAGAACCCGAGCTAAAGTGATAAGTATGTTATCACTTCCTAGGACTATCTCTCTGCATATCCCTATTAATAACTAACTTGTTACCTAACAACCGGAGTATGCTTAATAATTACCAGGACTAATATTGTTCTACCAACAGAATAACCTTTTGTTGCAATACTAACTAACTATATCCTTACCAGTTAGGAAATACCCTTACCAGCTAGGAACTTTATTTCTCTACCAGTAGGAACTACTACTACTCAGTAGTCAACTCTCTATTACAAATATTCCTAACATCCTCCCTTCTATACTTGAATTTTGACACAAGTTAACTTCAAGTTTCTAGATAGATCTTTTTGTTGAAATAACAGAGGATTGAACTGCAAACATCTTGAAACCGATCCAAAGGCAAAAAAAAAAAAAAAAAAAAAAAATAAAAAACAAAACAACAAAAAAAAAAAACCTTCATTATACTTTGAATCAGCAACAAGAAAATGCAGCAATCGAAACATGGGACTGCATCAGGACCCCCACAGCACATGGAATGGGGTTTGAGGTACTTTACCAAGTTCCATTCATCTCTTGGGTCTAGTCATCATTGGCCACCAGAAAGGTTAATCCATGGGGGATTGCAAACCATCTTAACTTATTGGTACTTGAAACATCAGTCAGTTGAGAGACTCTATGATTTTAAGCAAATCATTAAAGCTATATCAATTCATTCTGGTCATTGACCTGGGAATTGAAACCATACCTCAATTGATTCTAGCCTGATGGCCTGGCAATTGAGAACCATTAGAGGTTGCCACCAAAAAAAATTATTTTTCGTTAAAGATTGTGCCATAAAACCAGTTTATCAAACTAGATCACAGAAATACCAAGATGAGCCTGAAAACCAAGTTGCTCATCTGCAGTTTAAAAAAAAACCAAGTGATCCAGTCCCAAAAGAATATATCAAAAACCAAGAGTTTTCAAAAGGCAAAAACTATGTACAACAAGCTTCACAAAATATAGAAGAAAACAGCAAAAAGAAATAATAGATATATAACAAACTTAACAATACCAATCATGAACCTTAGGACGCCGGGAATCAGAAATTTGTTTCTTTAGAAAGGCAATCAACTGAACTGCAGTGGTAAGTTCATTACCCACTGTGTCGTGACAAATTTCCAGCTGATGATCAAGCATCCGTTCGATAAGGTTGACAGAGAGAGGATACTTCTTATCGACAAACATATGTAGAACAAGTCCATCAACTGTCTCCAATACATGAACACCAGAATAAGAATATAGCTTCCAACTTTGAATGCTCCACGTGTTTTGGTTCTTCCAAACATCACTACCATCATTCACTTCAGGTGAATCTATCAAAACCTTAAGATCTCCCCAAAGAACAAGACCAACTCCCTCAGCTTGCTTATCCTGATAAAATGTCATCACTCGGCCATAAATGGTCATCAAGTCAGCTCGAGTAACCAAGTGAAGGATTTCCCTAAGACTTGTGAAGCATTTGCGAGAGTTATCTTTCCTGTAGAAGACATTGATCAAGCCTAATCCGTAGAAATACAATCCACGTCAAAACAGCAAAGAGATTAACGGGTGTATCATCATCAGAAGCAAAATCAGCATCAGAAGCATACTTAAGGCACATTTTGTGTTCAGCTTCAGGATCTCCGTCTTCAATAGGAATGGTAGAGTGAGAAGGATGAACACCTTTTCGACCCAATCGCTTCTTCCTGGTACCAACCTTCTTGAATGAGGAACCAGTGTGTTGAGTTATAGAGGCAGTGTTAGAAGGAACTTCAACATCCTCTATTGGATCTTTCTGAGAATGGACTTCCACAGATGGTTGTTGTGAATCAGCAAGAACATCAGACCTTGGAGCTTCAGTTAATTTGGACTTCTTCGTACTAGTTTGCTCCAAATCTACACCAGGTTTTTTAAGAGACCTCCTGATGTTTTGTAATTGGAAGTCTGCAGCAGCTGTTCTGATTTTGTCAAACTCAGTTTTGAGTTGATCATTAGAAAATGACTTCACATGCTTCATGGTCCATCCGGTGGTATAAATGGTAGAACTTTGATTTTTCATAAAAGTTCTCATAAAAGCCTTCTGTTGTGCATAGGTCATTGGCTTATTTAACTTGTCCTTAAACCTCTGTATAGCAAACTCTCTTCTTCTTTTAGCAATCAGAGCTACCATTCTTTCAGCAATGTTATCTTCAGTGACATCAGGACCCAAAAGATCAGGAGTAAGTCCTTGATTAGCTTGAACTTGACCCATTATGTCAGTCCAATCCCAGAATCGGTTTAGTATTTTGTGAATCACATACATCATGTTGTGTTCCTCTGCATCTCTTCTCTCTCTCTTTCCAAACTTCAGCTCTGCCTCTTTTCATCATTCTCCTTGCAGCTTCTTCAACTAACCTGTCTTCCTCTTTTGCCTACAATGTTCTTTCTTGACTGGAGGGTCTTCTTCTATCTAAAGGAGATTTACCTTGTTGAAGGATTAGCAGAAGGGGACAGTAGTAGCGACCTGCAGGACATCATAACCACCAACAACTCATCAGTAGGACAGAGGGAACCTAGGTGAATTTTAAGCTTCATGAGATCCACCCAGTAGCGAAAAAATAACTACAGCAGCAACAGCTGTAGCTGCTACTTAGCCAGCTGATAAGAGGATCCACATCTTGGTCAGGAATCTTTCGTCCTTGTCAGAATCAGTCAGCCACAAACTTCCTTTTTCTCCCTTTGAGCTTATCCTCCAATAATTTTACCTTCTTAACCAGCTTTCCTACCACCTCTTTGAATAGCAGCTTTTGTGCGTTAAGATCAGATTCCTGAATATTCACTTTTGCACAGAGTGGACACTAGAGAGTACAAGCTGTTAGTTTATCAAGGTCTCAGCACCTCCTGAGGTGTACCTTCAGGTGGAGCTGAGGTGGCACCTAGGAGGTGCGGTTTGAAAAGAACCTTCATATTGTTCATCTACCACAGTTGTGGATGTGAATTTGGTCAGGTGAGACTTATGAGGTCTGGAAGAGAAGCAATGTTGGGGTATAATGTGTGGCCCCTGGCTCATTCTTGGTCACAAGGCAGGAAGAAGTGTTGGTTTGGATGGTGTGGATACATGGTCATGAGAGTGATCAGGTTCAGTGATGGTTGCAGGGACAGTCTGAGGGTGAGATGGTGCATCTTCCCCTGAACTTTCACCTGTAATAGCAGCTTGAGAAGGGGGAAGCATAGTAGCCAAAAGTGGCATGTGGTCTCCTTGAAAGTTTAACCTCATGTTAGCACAAACATTTTGCTTGTCAGTTTAAAAGCATGATATTGTTTGGTACTCCTAGGTTCAATTTCCAAAATCATTTGAAGAAACCTAGGAAACAGCAAAAACTTTTTAGGATTGTTGATGTTGTTAACCATCCCTTTGAAAATATAGCTTGACCACTTGCTATTCTCCCCTCAGTCAAACAAATAATAGCAATAGCCAATTGGCTTCCAAATTGATCCCAGCTACCTGATTTGGTACTGAGACAATGCATGATGGTGTGAACTAAGAACCTCCATTGAGGTGAGAATTTGTTTTTGAAGAAGGTCAGCTTGCCTTCACTAGGGTATCCTAGATTGTCCATACCTAAGTATATGTCAGCTATGGGCAAGTCCTCAACACCACCCTCATCATCTAATTGAAGTTGACTCCTAACTAATGATTCAGTTATAGTATAGGGAGTCCTATCAATGGTGGCCAATATAGCTGGAGGGCCTTCCTTAGAAGCTTTGAGAGAGGCCGTGGTCCAGAACTGTTTGACCAAAGAGTCATAGATGATGGGGTCATGGGTAAGAGCATACCTGATGTGCGAACCCCGCAAAAAGTCAAGTATTTGGTGATAGTCGTCACTTCCTTTTGGTTTCTCCAAGAAACCCACCTTGTTGTGCTCATCACGATACTTAATTGCGGCCATTGATTTGATGATTACAAAGATTATGGTTGAGTGTTAGTGCTGGTGTATGTTGTCAAGAGTCGGTTACTACTGGTTGGTAGAGGAAATCGAGTTTTGCAAAGAGTGAGTGGAGTGAGTAAAAAGGGCTGTTAAAAATTAGGGTTTGATCTAAAAGTAAATGTAAGAATGAGAGTAAAGAGTAATTATCCCTTTAAATAGATGACCCTTGATGAATTAAATGCCCAGTTGTCTCAACTATAACTTTGAATTAAAGTAAAACTCAATTTAAGTTACCCGCTCAAAGAAAAGTCAACCCTAAAGAAAACTAAAACAAGACAGTAAGTAATTGTTTTACCAGTAGAAACCCAGGTAACGCTACCAGTAGGAACTCTTTTGCAACACAGAAAAGACACTTAACAACCCAAAATGAGTACTTTATCAACTGTATAAGGCCACATTCTCTACTTTGAATTCACACTCATGATTATCTCATCTGCAAAAGGTTAGAAAAAACACACACAACATATACAATTGAAAAGGGAAAAATTTTAACTCTCCAGAATCAACTAAAATACTATCAGGAGAAAAATATGACACTACAGAGAAAAAATATGGGTGAACTAAGTGGTAAACATACAGTATAACCTAATTACTTAGTAAATTTCACAAAAGTAGTCTCCCTTGGACTCAAATCCTCACCTTACCATGGGTATCTAGGGATTAAGATCCCAATATGGAACCAATAGATGATTAAACTAGGCCATCAAATGCCTTGGTTAATAAATCAGCCACATTGTCATCTGTGTGAATCTTAAGCACCTGAATAAGATTTTTCTCATGTTTTATGAGGATTTTCCTATGAGGATTTTCCTACAATACACAATACAACACACAGTAGTATACATGAGAGACCTAAGTCATTACTAACTTGGACCTGCCTGTGATACATTTAATAGTTAAACCATGTTGATTGATGAGATTTCCAATTGTCTTGGATCCCCATTGCATTTTTGGCCTTTGAATTCTCCAAGAACAACCTGTTGAGGGCTTAACAGCAGTTCCTCATCTTCCCATTCCATATACAGTTGGTTATAATAGCCAGGCCTATGAAAGTGTTGAAAATAATGACTTGTTGGTGGGTCAATAGTTTCATGCAGCATGTTTTTTCCAAACCTGCAGAAATGTTTTCTACAACAGGAAAAATGTGGTCTATTCCTAATACCAGCAAAGGAACAGTTATTGTCTATCCCTACTACCAGCAGGAACAGATGTGGTCTATTCCTACTACAGCAGGTACAGATGCTGCTTTGGTACAAAAATGAGGAATATTTGCCAACATTAGTCACATAGTTTATTTGCACTTCCAACTGTTTTCTCATAAAAATCACAATATTTTATCAAATGAATTTACTACCACAACAAAACATGTCTTAGAATCCATAAAACTTTCGTTTATAAAGACTCTACTGTTTAATTCCACTCGTATTACATAAAATTCCTCAGGAGGTTTTACATCTCCTTAAAAGAAAAAACTAAATTCAGCATTAGTGAATTTGATTGTTGAGACATCGTCTTTGACAAGGCTTGAATTCAAAACTGAGCTAGGGGCCGAGGCTAGGTTCATTGGTTTGGATCTTGGAGGTCTTGACACTTGAAACACAGCGATGCAAAGTCGTGGTCTTTGAGTCTGTTGATCTTGTCTTGTTATCACAAGAGACAAAGTCATTAGATACAGAGTTAGTTTCAAAATAATTATTGGACTTTGAACCATAGGTAAACTGTGTATCATCAAGGTCAGGATTGTTGGAAGGAGGCATAAAAAAGTTCCTGTGATTGGAGGAGGAACAACATGTCATATCATCAGCTTTGGACAAACCTGTCCATAGATAGGTTTCTCTACAACATCTTCAGGTGTTGTGTCAAAGATAGCTAGGGCAAGAGGGATCTAACCCTCATTCCTGTCCAAAAGTTTCTCGCAAATCCTAATCCAAATTTTGTTCTTGAGGACATGGCTATGGATCAGTTGTCCAAGTTTTGAGTGTCCTTCCATTGTCAAAACTTGCCTTAGTCATCCTCAAGTTGAACTTATCATTATGTTTTCAAGTTTAATGGTCATTAAGTTCTCCGTATATTTTAACATGTTTGTTGTGTTTGTTTTAAATTAGCAGTTATGATTCTAATTCTTTTTCTAATGCTTTTTAGCTGATTACTTTGGTACATCCCACCCCCACACTTTGTTGTTCTAAAGTTTGTAAGTACTTTTTTGCTTGAACCTGAATATAAGACTCTTTGTATTGAGCTTCTACATTGTCAAATTCTTTTTTAAGTTCAGCATATAGATGTTCACAACCAAAAGGACAAGTTTGTACCTGAGAAGAGATACCCATGAGGGCAAATTCAGCAGCAGCATTAGAAACACCATCAGCAACATCCCCAGTAGCATTACCAGTAGCATCCTCCTCAACTCCAGCAATCATCCCATATACTTGAGCTAACCAATTTACCACATCTTCCACCTTCATGATCTGACAGTTAACATTGATCAACAGACAACAGGCTTTAGTTCTTTGTCTTATCTAGCTCCTTTAGATGATGAAGTGTACCTTGCTAGGAGTCTAACTGTTTTCCTGTACATTCCCTAGCAAAGTGACCCAAACTTGAGCCAATTTATAACCTTTAACCACTTCTTGTTAATACTCTTGCAGCATCCTGTTTTAAACTTCATCTTTCTCCAGCTTTCTTTTCAAATATGTTATCTAACAGAGGAGCATTGCCATGTGCCATTTGATGTCTCAATTCTCCAAATCCATTTTCCCCAATTTTGATTAAAATCTTCATAAGTGATCTGCTGTGGTGGATCACTTTTCAGCAACATAAAGGAATGGAGGAACCATTTTTCAATCACATTGCTAGAAGCAGCAGATGATGAGAGAGAAGTAAAAGTGGCTGGAATGTGATTGTTCAGGATATGACATCTTTGAATTAGTGCTAGCAGCACTAATAAAGGCTGAATGGGTAGGAGCAGAAGTACCTCTTGAATCATAACTTGAGCCACCCTTCACATCAATTTCAAAAGTCCTAAGCTTGTTGTAAAGATCATCAAAGCTTAGATAATCAGACCACACTTTGTTTTAAGAGTGATGGCCACCTGTGAGCAGAAGGTGGAAGTGCTATAGAGAAAACTCATGTTACATTCTTCATTGTCTGGCTGCTTGCATCTGATTGAGTTGACCTCAATATCTTCTGAAACCTGTCATAGCCCTTATCTAAAACCTCTGATTCAGATACCCTAATTTCTGTAGATATAATCGTACTGAGCGAGTAGCGATATAGATATTTTCTCTATTGATGCTATGCTGTAGCTATGGGCGTCTTTCTCATGCAACTAGAAAAATATTCGTGGCTTGTGTGAATCAGATACACCTGTGACTGTAATAACCTCTACCAAATATCCATTTGCTCCAGTTCTGTCTCCCTTGAAGATAGTGGTGTCATAGACTTAGAGCTCTGCCAGAGACCAAGAGTATACTCCCAGGCATCGACGTATTAGCGCGGACGCCATCAATCTCGTCGTTCTTCGCTTTTCGTCCTTCTCCCACCCTCTTGCTACTACCCATTGTATTCCTCTCAAACAAGACAAATGCTGGAAGTATCATACTATTTCCTTTTGGATTATTCCTGTCCTTTTCCTACTGTATCCCTTTAGAACAATGTTCTACAAAGTTGTGTCACTGTTCATGATCCAATACTCATTTCATAGCCCACGTCTACATATTCTTCCTTCTTTAAGTAAGGAGAAATTTGGGCATTATTGTTTGAGACTAGTGGTTTGTTGTGATATATGTTGGAGTTGCTGAGACTGGGTGGTTTGTGAGGTTTAAGAGTGATTTAGAGACTCAAAAACTGGTTCAGGGTTGACGGCTTGTGAACACAGGTTCAGATTGGTGATGGGAAGTGAATGTAAGATATGATGTGATGGCATAGGGTTGTATGTGATTGATTTTGTGAAGTTCATATGATGTTTTTTTTTTTTGTCTTCATTTGGGTGGAGGGTAAATAAAAAAAAAGTAAAGTGTCTTTAACAGGAGGCTCTCTCCAGGCTCTGATCACCACTTGTAGGTCTAAGCCTAGATGAATCTTTACGCTGTTGAGTTTTTTGCAGAGCATTATGTATCACAAGCAAACTGTCAAGAGAGACTCTAACAAATGAAACTATTGTTTACGCGGAATATAAACAACAGAGTTAAAGAATTACTAAAACAACGATCCTCTATGGATCTTTTCTATTGATAATGAAAGTTGTTTTTTCTGATGAAATAATGTGTATTGATGAATCAGTACATTCATTCTAAAGCCTAATTTTCTTAATACACAATGTAAAACCTAACTAAAGCTAAAGTGATAAGTGTTTTCACTTCCTAGGATATCTAAGCATATCCCTGATTACTAACTAAACTTATATCAACATAACCCGGAGTAAGCATAATACTACCAGGACTAATATTGTTCTACCAGCAGGAATAACTTTTGTACTGCCAGTACTAACTAACTATTATCCTTACCAGTAGGAACTACACTACCAGGCAAGATACTTTTTACTTCTTACCCGTAGAAACTTCTACTACTATAGTAACTCTCTATTACAAAATTCCTAACACGTATTTTGGGAATTAAAATATTTTCACACTTGTGAGGATGGTTCGGTTGAGTTTTAAACAAAAATTCATGTTTTTGGTCCTGATCCGGCCGACAACATCTAAATAGAATTTTTGTAGTAGATTAAGGTGATATGTGTCGTATAAATAACCTAGATTTATGGAAAAGTGATTTTAAACGCAATGAGAATATTAATTAAACTTGGGTAACGTTGAAAATCATCAAACTTTGAGTTTTTAAGTGATCCCGACACGAAAAGAAGAACACAAACCCCTCCTAAGATCCAAATTCAGATGAGATAGGCTATAGGGGACAAGATGGCTATTTTCTAGCTAAGTTGTCTTAACCTAGTACTCATATATTCTTCCACCACCTCAAACCATCGTTCATGCATTCATTTTGAAATCAAAACAATAAAAATATCTCTCTTCGCTTCTTCTTTGTCTTTTAGCGAGCACCAATGGGAACAAGAAACTTTGATTGTTGAGATTACCAAGAAACGGGATTAAAAGATCGATTAGCGTGGGTTAATATTTAGATAGAAACGGGGTTATAGAAAAAGTTTTTGGGTCTCTTTTCTTCTTGCGTTAAAACGAACACGACTCCGCCAAAGTTGTAGATTTCTAAATTTGATTTAAGTTGTACTTTTATGCTTATTATGGTGTCTTAATACTAGTTGTACAAGTTGATCGTCATAAAAATCAATTCTTGAAAACGAAAAGTGTATAAAAGGGGTGTTTTCTTGCGTCAAACTCGAACAAGAAGAAACAAGGGTCGAGAGTTTGAATATTTTGGTTGTGGTATTTTGTCAAAGTACATTTTGGGTTTATTTTGAAAGATGCTTAAAAATAAGCTTAGTTTGAGCTTATTTGATTTTTTGGGCTTATGGGTGTTTCAGCCCAACAAGAAAGAAAAGAAGGAAGAAAAAGAGTGATGGGCTTGGCCTATTGGCTTGGTTTTTGGCTTATATATTGGGCTTATTATTTTGGCTTATCTTTGACTTATGGCTTATTTGTTTCGGCTATATTGGTTTCGGCTTAAGGTCTATTTAGTTCGGCTTATATTTTTGAGCTTATGGCTTAATTATGTTTCGGCTCATATTTTAACTTATGGTCTATTCGGTTATGGTTTATTTGGTTTCGGCTTAATATGTTTCGGTTTATAATAGTTTCGGCTTATTTTATTTTGGTTATTTGGTTCGGCCTATTTTGGTTTAGCTTATTGGGTTTCGACTTATAATTAAATTTGGTTTATATTGTTTCGGCTTGATATTGGCTTATAGCTTATAATGGTTTTTTTAAACTTATATTTTGGCTTCGGGCTTAAAATAATAAAATGGATTATGGAAACTTAGAAAATATGTTTTGGACTTCTATTGGGCCTTAAGGACCAATAAGCAAAAACTAGTGGTTTAATACGTTTAAAGTGGATTTTTAAAGTGAAACATGTTTCGTGTCAATATTGAAAGTCGATGGAGGGAAATGTGTTTTGTTAAAGTATTTTGAGATATAGAACTTGGCGTTTGGTCGGAAGGTAGCGAGAATTGGGAAAAGTATTTGGACTTGAGAATTTAGGAAAAGGTGTTAGAATTGAGATATTTTAAATCTTGGAAAATATTGTATAAACGAACGGGTCATGCCGAAATTTTGTAAAAATCCTACACTTAGAAAATATGTGAAAAAACTTTATTTTTTGGGTTTTTTTGCCGATTCGGTTAAAGGACGAAACGTGAATTTTAATAAACTTTAAGTGTCGAGATTTAACGATCAAGCGTGGATTATGTTAAAATGACAAGGTTTTATAATTACGCTTTTGCCAGAAAAGAGACGAAAATAATAAAATATTACTATTTTATTATTATAAATATATTTAAGTATATGTATTCTTTAACGTTGCGGAGATGTTTATCCGTTTATTTTTTATCTTCGAACTCCCACTTATTTCTCGTTGGATTCTCTTGGACCATTAGGTCAGTTGTTTGGTTTTAAGTTGTTGAATGTGTTATTTTGTATCGATGTCGCACTTAGCCCAAGTGTTTTGAGTCGTTTTGAGTAATTTACCACATAACCATAATATGAGATAACGGTTTTGTTATGAGATAACGGTTTTTGTTATGAGATAACGGTTTTGGTAAATTATAACGGTTTTGTTATGAGATAACGGTTTTGGTAAAAGATAACGGTTTTTTTTAGATAATGGTTTTGTTATGAGATAACGGTTTTGTTATGAGATAACGGTTTTGGTAAAAGATAACGGTTTTGTTATGAGATAATGGTTTTTATTATGAGATAACGGTTTGGAGATAAAGAATAAAGGTTTTGTGATAAGGAAAGAGGTTTTTGTAACGAAATTAAGAATCTTGGTGTGAGTAAAGACGAATACTTGTACAATAAGACAAGTTTGTACAAACATTAATAAAGTGTCGTAAATGATTAGGTCGTGACCGGGTACTGCTGTGCGCTTGCGTTGAGATTATTTGTGCATTGAGTTTGAGATTTGTGCAGTTTGCATTATTTGCTATTAAGGTGAGTTCCCATAACCCCTTTTTCTACTGTTTTTCCGTTGGGGAAAAATGATACTCAAATGTGTTTTGAACTGGTTTTTATTTGAACTGTGCAAAACGTGGTTTTGTTTTTGGGACATATATGTGCTTATGATTGCTATGTGAATATATGTGATGTAATTTTACTCGCGTGTACTGTGTTTGGCACGACAAGGGTGATTGGCAAGAAATTGCCATGTCTAATATGATTTTACTTGCGTGCACTATGTTTGGCACGGCAAGGGTGATTGGCAAAGATTTGCCATGTCTATTATGGTCCTACCCTAATATAGTGCTCCAGCTGGTAGGCCCTTTAGGTGCGTAAGTGACATATTGTGTTTTCATGACTAGCAGGGATGCTAGGGCATGGTGATCGACTAGCGGGTATGCTATGTCGTGTTTACATGATTAGCGGGGATGCTAAGTCATGGGTGATTCTTATATATTTACTATCATATTGCACTTTTGTCCACTATTTAAGATATTGGCACAACTTTTGGGTTTAAGGTCAAACCTACGAGCTCACCAACATTATTGTTGACGTTTTCGAGTATCGTTTTTAGGTGTGTCAGTTAAAGGTATGTGATTGATGTTGGAGGAGCAAAGATGCAAACCCAAATTGGGTCAAGATGGGTTTATTTATTTTATTGTCAAGTCTTAACTTGTAAAATTTATGCAAACCCAAATCTCTTTTCTATGTAAATTGTAAAGTGTATGATCTTGTATCTTGTGCGATGAACGGTATAGTCGCATCTCGTGTTTCCGCCACTGACAAGGTGTGGCACTAATAGAATCAAGTCTAGCAACTGGGGTATAAGTTTCATCATAATCGATGCCCTCTTGTTGATTATAGCATTGAGCAAATAACCTAGCCTTATTTCGAGAAACGACACCATTCTCGTCTAACTTATTTCTAAACACCCAACTCAATGTCATTTTCTAAGTTTTTCCTTTCGGTAACCTTAATAGTTTCTTCTTCATCTAAGTCATCATCCACCAAGGGTGATATCTTATAGGGTGGAGGAGTTTCATCGAATGTCATGTTGAATGATTCTTCGATTTTCCTAGTATGTTTATTAAGGATGATGTAGGCTTTATTATTTTGGGAGTAACCTAAAAAGACACCTTCGTATGACTTTGGGTCAAATTTGGTAAGATAGTCTTTAGTGTTTAAAATGAAGCACTTGCTTCCAAACACTCTAAAGTAATCAAGAGTAGGTTTCCTACCTCTTAAGAGTTCATAAGGTGTTTTTCCCAGGATGGCTCTAATTAGGATTTGGTTGAGAATGTATGTTGAAGTATCTACGGCGTTACACCAAAACTTTTGTGGTAATGATTGCTCATTCAACATACTCCTACTTATTTCTTAAAGTGTCCTATTTTTCCTTTCAACCATGCCATTTGATTGAGGGGTGCGTGGAGCCGAGAAGTTATGTGTAATTCCATTGGCATTACAAAACTCTCCAAATTGCACCTCATTATCAAATTCCCTACCGTGGTCGGTTCTTATTGACACTATTGTACATCCTAATTGGTTTTGAATTTTCTTACTAAATATTTTGAATTGATCGAAGGCTTCAGTTTTATCCTTAAGGAATCTAGTCCAAGTATATCTAGAGTAGTTCATTACTATGAATAAGGTTGCTTTGTAGCAGGTTCTTCCTCCGTAACTTCGTACGGTGGATGGACCGAAGAGATCCATATGAAGGAGTTCTAAGCATCTAGTCGTTGAGACTATATTCTTAGCTTTGTGACTAGCGTGAGCTTGTTTTCTAATTTTGCAAGCATCACAGAAGTGTTGATCAAACTTAAGCTTAGGTAAGTTTCTAACTAATTCCTTAGATGCTAACGATTGAATGAGACGCATATTTGCGTGACCTAATCTCCTATGCCACAACATGGAATTTTCATCAATCGTTGCTAGACAAATTTGGTCTTTTGGCTTATTTCCTAATTTCATCACATATAAGCCTTTCTTCCTAATACCTCTACCTATAACCTTACCATCCTTAGTGATTTCACTATCATGTTCAGAGAAAGTTACCCTACACTTATTATCACATATTTGTAACTACACTTACGTAAGTTAACTTTTAAGTTATTACATGTCTACATTATCTAATTTTGTGAGATTCATTCGAAAATTGTACTTTGCCAATTGATGTTACCTGAAGTTTGCTACAAAAATAATATTACCTTCCGTTATATGCCTTGTTAATTGAGAAGAGCTTTCAGATACCCGTCATATGTTTAGAGCATCCGACTATAATTTTATTCCACTCATCGGGTTCCAAGTCGACTCCAAGGCATATCTATTTATATAAGACAATAACTCAAACATTTGGTCCCCAATATCTCATGGGTCTAAAGTTGTTAGTGCTAAACATCCCTTGCATTTTATGTTTCAATTGGTTTGGGATATGGAAAAATGGAAGACACATATTTCCCATGGCATGTAACTTTGACGTTGTAAATTGTTCCATGTTACGAGAAAGCCATGAGGTTGAGTTTGTCGACCAACGTTCCTTTTTGGTTGCGGTGTCTTAGGACGAGGAAAATTATTATTGACTCTTTCTAGGTGGTCGAGTTTTTGATCTAAGATTAGGTTTTAAAAATTTGACTCTGGGTTTTGGCAATGGCTTATAATATTTTTAACTTCATTATCAATAGCAACGGGAACTTTGACATTGTTTACTATTATGTGTTTTGGTCTATGACCCAAAATAGATTTTTGAATAGACACACTTTTCTCAGATCCAGGGTATAATGACTGGGGTCTCATAATTTCTTTGGGGGGCGCCTGTACAATATGGGGGCCGCCCATATTTGTGGGACCTCCATCAAAAGATGCCTTTTTCTGGGCTTTCACAAATTTTATTTCCTTAGTTCCACTAGATGATGCTTTAAATGAATTAAACCCTAAAACCAATTTTTCTCTGGAGGGTTTTTGATTGCTTAAACAATTTCATTTAGACAATGTGTACTCTTTTCAAATTTAGTTAATCTAATGGCTTCCTCTTTGAGTTTTTCATTCTCAATTTTAAGCATATGACATTTTACACATTCGAGATCAACTCCCTTGTTTTTCTCGAGTGTAGACACTTTTTCTTTTAGAATACTAAGTTCTTTTTCTAAACTATTTCTAGTGGCTTTTAATCTTTTGTTTTTAGTGATTCTTTTTTTTCCTTTTTTTGTAAATCAATTTTGCATAGTTTATTATATTCATTATCTAAAACCAAATCATCTATTGATGAGTTTTCATCACTAAAGTAAGAGGATTCGGTAATACTATTTGATGCTTGAGCTATGAGGACATGTCTCGTCTTGACCTTTCATCATCTTCTTCTACTGCTATCACTCCAAGAACTCCGATGAAAGATCTTTGGTTTCTCTATCTTTTCGGTGGTTTTGACATTCTCCTTAAAGATGATTTGGTCGCGCATCTAAAACATTTTCTCAATACCTTTGTACGTTCTTGTCATCCGGCTTCTTGTGGAACGGTCTTTTTGTGTTCTTGGGGTTTTCTCACGAGTATACCTTTCTCTTAAAGAACTTCTTACAGTCTCTAACCGCACCATTGACGTTGTCTTCATTCTAACTTTCGGCAAGTCGAAACACTCCTCTATCACTAGATTCTTTTCTTAGCTTTGAAGCAAGTGATTTTTTTCTCCCTTAGCTTTGACTAATTCATAATCTTTCTTGATGATCATTCTCCTTAAATCTTTTAGATTCCGATGAGGTTCAATCAAGGCAGTGTTGTTAAGTTCTTTCGACTCTTCTAATCGCCTTGTGACCTTTGCTATCGATTTAGGTTTGTAGGTGCCCTAAAAAACTTCCTATACATAGTTCTTACTTGTATAACCTCATCAAGGGCTTTTAGAATAGAAATGATTGTATTAATCTAGCAAAGCGCTATCTATTGTAGTGTCTTCAGAAAGGGGGAAAAAAAATAATTTTTTTTTTTGGGGGGGGGGTTAGTATTGTTCTTGATTGTTATACCAAAGGTCGTTCTTGTATCTTTGAATTGGTTATTTTCTAGTTGAGGTGATTTACAAAGTTTCCAATTTTCTTTTTGTCGTATTTACACATGAAAATTCTTTGCATATTCTTTCTTCTTGCAAACGCATTTCCAAATAACCATTTTAGCTTTGATTATTTTTCGCAGCCTTTTTTTTAAGATCGTCACTTTGTTTTTCAAAAGGGATAACCTCATCTAATTTGGTTTCCGGATTTTGTTGAATAGGTTGAAAATCAGCGTTAGTAATAACATGGCAAAGATCAAGATCTTTTGATTTAACATATGTCTTGAATCTATTTTTCTAATAAATAAAAAGTGGTGGTCTTTGCATAGATTGCCCTTCTAGATATTTGTCGGAATCTATAGATCGATCCTTGCTTTTAATATACAATTTATTTTAAATATTAGAGTGGCCTTGGCTTCTCGATACCAATTGTTTAAACTAAAGGGGGGGGGGGGGGGGTTTGAATAGTTTAGGCATGTTTGTTTTACGTTTTAAAAGTTTGTCTTCAAAATACTTAGATTCGATTTGTATGTTCAACCAATCATAAAATATGATTTCAAACAATGTAATATCTAAAATAATTCTAATAACTAATCTCAACAATATAAGAGATGATGAGAAGGACAATCAAACCAAGAAACCAAGATTTATAATGGTTCGGCTACGAGCTCTCTTCGCCTACTTCTACTCCCCGAAGCATCTAAAAGAGATTTTTATGTCATCAAGCTACTATAGGTTAGAGGAAACGTTTACAGTCACTTACGTTAAATTTTGACACTAAGCTAAATGTCGAGGACTAATCTTAGCTAGACCAATATAAACACTTCACAAGCAATTACAATCACAAGATCTACACTATTAGATGTACACACAATCGAATCACACAATGACACAAAGATAATTACCAATTGAGATTTGGCATACTTTAAAAGAGAGAGGAAGAGGATCAATTAAATAAACAATTCGTTTTTTGTTGGTGAATACAAATGTTCTTATCTTGTTCTTGTTAGAGCGGAGAGATGAGAAGAAAGAGATTTGATCACTTGAAACAAGATCAAACATTGTTAGTGTTCAAGAGGAATTTAGTAGATGAAAGAGGTTTTTTAGAGAGTGAAAGAGAATGAAAATTTGTGCAAGAGTTGTGTTTTTATGCTAGAATAGTGCTAGTATTTATAGTCAGGATTTCCATGGCTAGCTGGCAGACGGTCCTCGGCGGTCAAGATATATTTGGAGGCCGCCAGAACATATAAGGGGGCCGCCACTAGAAATATGCTCCTGTTTTTGTCTTTTTGTGGGGAAGGTTGTATCTGGTATGGATAAGCTTCCATTTTGGGGGGGAAACCAGATTCAAATTTTATTATTTAAATAAAACATCTTTTTCTCTTATTAAAAGTCATTTTTGTATATTTATTTTGTAAAAATACTTTTGTGAAAATGTAATGGTTAAGAAAAAATATTTTCTTGATCACTAATCATGGTTAATGATTTGTTTGTACATACCTTAAGTGATCACTAATCTTATAAATAGATTTTTACGATTAATAATTTGTAAACGTTTATTTTTATGAATAAACGTTTTTACATTTGGTTATTTATCTAAACATTGAGAGGTCAATAATATAAATTAACGTTTTTAGACATTATTTCGATATTACACAGGGATTTTTACTATGGCCATAGCTAACATTGCACCGACCCTATAGCATTAGTGTTTGGGTTAAGTTCTTAGCCCTTCAGTTTCTCAGTAGATTTAAACATAAAATCCCTTAAGTTTTACTCAAGCTGAAGTTTTTCAATTTGAGTCGCTGAAGGTTCTTCAGCGTCAGCTCTTCAGGTCCTTAGAAGATTGAGAAGTATCTTTACTTTAGTTTATGCAGTGGATCAGAAACTGAAGAAGGCCTATGTAAATAGCTTCAGTTCAACTTGGTTGACAATTCCAAGATAAACGTTGTCTATCTCCTTAACAGAAGTTTGAAATGTGTGTTTCACTTATAGAAGGTTTACAATGCGGGAAAAAAATTGCTTTATGTCAAAAGGAATAAAGCAATCTTCTTGGGGAAAGGTGCTTCTAAAGTTGGTTTAGAAGTACAACAACTTTCCTGAAAGGACTATTACTTGGTACTTCTAGAGCACGTCTACATTAAATTGGTTTCTCAACCTCCCATTAGATGCATGACTTGCGTACTAGGTTAACTTGTCAAAACCTAATCTTTTCCTATAAAAGGAAAAGGGAATCCCAGAGTAATTCTTCTATTCTATATTAGTGTGATTACACATTGAGAGTTTATTTATCTCTTAAACAAATGGAAACGTACTACTGAAAGCTAAAAGATTCATTTGTCCATAAGGTACGTTTGTTTTCTTTCTCTATGGTGTAGAGTTTAGTTCAAAAGGAGAGGTTAACACCCCAATTGTCATTCAACCACATTGCTATTCCGCAAGCAAGGTGTGTTATAGATTCTTTATTTGATTCTAATATGAACACTATACGTTGACAAAGTACTTCTGTTGTTTTAAACTGTGTTCTTTTTAATTCATTATATATATCTGTTTAAACTCACTTTGTTTCCATGGAATGTGATTAGTTTAACTTGATAAACCTTATATCAGATTCCAAGGGACCAACAGGTATCAGAGCTGTGTGATTTATAAAACCTTTTCAAAGTTTTTATAACTGCTTAAAAGATTTTTAAAATCAAGATCCATTTTAGATGGTAGCAGTAGATACCACAAACTCTGAATATAGGGAGAATTGGGCAGTTAAATGTCGCTCCTGTACAAGAGGTGGAAAATTTCACCAACTGGAAAAAATGATTCATGTGCCACATCCTTGGTATTGAACCTCAATTTGAAAACATCATCAAAAATGGTCTTTTTATCCCTATGACAGCTGGTCAAAGGAAGCCAGAAGGACAATGGATTGGAGATGAGAGAAAGGATACTAACCTAGATCAGCGACTCAAAAGTCTCATCATGTATGTCCTTCCAGATGACCAAATGAATTCTGTCATAAACTGCTTAACAGCTAAATCAACCTGGGATGACCTGATACTGTATCACGAGGGCCCCACTGATGTAAATGAAAGTAGGGTCATGAACCTAAAGTTGTGTTACAACACCTTTAAATTCAAAGAAGCTAAATCACTAACACAAACTTTCACCAGATACAAAGCTTTGATAAATGAGTTAGTAAATGATGGCATCAAACTTTTAAAGCTTGAAATAAATACTGGTTTTATAAATGGGTTACAAAAGAAGTGGCTAAGTTTCTGCCAAAGTCTTAAAAACACAAATCTTGTGAAAGATTCTGAGCTTGCTTCTCTATTTGGTAAACTCAAATATAAAGAAAACCTAATAGACAGTATTTATAAGACTAAAAAGAACAAATCTCTTATCTCTGCAACAGCTTTGTCAACCGCTTTCTTCTCTTCCTCTATTTTCTAGGACTTTCAAGATAGTCCTGATGATGAAGAGGATACAAGAAGCAGTCATGAGTACCTGAATGATCTAGAAGAAGTATATCAAACAAGAGCTCTTTTAGCCAAGTCTAAAAGGTTCTTCAAAAAAGGTACTCAAAGGTTCAGCAGTGCAAAAACAACTGACCAAACTGAATGCCACAAATATGGCAAAAAGGTCATTTTGCAAGAGACTGTGGTCATAACTTCATTCCCTCAATATTCAATCAACCTTTACCATTAACTCTCAGTTCCTCTCAGCACAAACCAAAACTAAGGCCTACCAAGGACTTTGAAGCTAAATACAAAAAAGTCAAGGCTAAACTGGCTCTCCTAAGTTCAAGTGCTTTAGCTTCCAAAGCCATAACTATTAAGAACAAAGGTCTTATCGTTGAAGCCTATAAATGGGATGAAGAAGAAGTGTCATCAGATGAAAATGAGATGGTAGAGGTTAAAGTACTCATGACACTAGCTGAAGAAAATGATGCTATCAGAAATGAACAACGGTGCCCAGAATGGTAATGGGTTGAAGGATCTCTATGAGAAAGTTACTACTCCTTCTTGAAATGGAAGATAATGTTGATAGAAAACATATCAGATTATTTGTGTATTAATCTAAATTATGTTGAAGATCAAAGAAATAATACTTTTGTCAACAAAAAAATAAAGATCTTTGTCATGAACTGAATCGATGCAAAGAACAACTTTTAGTTTAAAACAAAGCAAAAAATGAATTTCTTAAAGGTAAACAATAGATTCTCAAAGAGAACAAAAAACTTAAAAGATAACTAAATGTGAGCTACAGCAATTACTGAAACATAGCTTATTACTGTTATAATATAGTAATTCAGTGTATCATGAACAAATTCCCTCTTAAAAGAGAGAATTCTAAGATGGGGGAGGTTGGGATTTTTCAACTCATTGACAGATCCCTCTAGTTCTGGGCAAAAAGACCTTGTCTTTGTAAATTTCAGCTGATGAAACAAAAGTGTCATACTGGTGTTAAAATGAACCTGTTTGTCTGAAGCTATAAGGTATTATCTGCCAAATCATGATACTGTAGGATATCCCAGCTGAGTCACAAAGAAAACCACAATTGTCCTCCAATTACTATCACTGACTCTTCAGCGATGATTATGGATTTAGCGGATGAATCTTCAGTTCTGTAGAAACACCTTTTCCGCCAATGAAGAAGTTTAGATGGTGTTGAACCTGTTTTTGGAACCAAAGCTATCAACATCAATTTAAGGTCAAAATCTACATTCAAATCTAAAAACTTTTTAAATGGTGTCATAATAACATGAACTCCTTAGCTGTTGCCTGCCAATTGTATTATAAGTGTCTTCATCTTCAAAAGTTACACTCGCTCCTGATGGTAAACTAAAAAGTGTGAAAATTGAAGATGATCCTCCTTTGGCTATTGTAATGAAAGAACTAAACGACCTAAAAAATAATAAAAAATTACAAATTAGCACGAATCATTCATATTTACTCCAAAAAAATAGTCAACCATACAAACAGGTTCCACAAAATGCACTTCAAAACAAATACAAAACACAATTCAAAAGGAGTTGTGATCTATGTGGCTTAAACAATCATCTCTTTGAGAATTGTTATAAAGTTTTGTTTTGTAAAAAGTGTGAGAAAACTAATCACAAAACCTATGATCATGCTAAATACATTTCTACCATGAACATGTCTTAGCATCTCAAAAGTTTGGGTAGATCTTCATCAAGATCTAAAAACCCAAGGCCATCAAAACACTTCTTCCCTCCATAAATACACTGTAGGTTCAATGATCGTTTATCTGATGATTATGTAAACTATCCCATATTTTAAAAGTTTGCTTTCAAAATACTTAGATTCGAGTTGTATGTTCAACCAATCAACAATATGAATCAACAATGTAAATATCTAAACTAATACTAAATAATAATGACAACAATATAAGGAAAGGAACAATCAAACCAAAACGCCAAGATTTATAGTGGTTTGGCTACAAAGCTCCTCTTCGTCCTACTCCACTCCCCGAGTATCCTACTCGAGATTTCACTATGTCAACAAGCTCCCTTTAGGCGGAGAAAACCGTTTACACTTCGCTTACGTTATTTTACGACACTAAGCTAAATGTCGAGTCTTAATCTTAGCTAGAACCAATCTACCACTTCACAAGCACTACACAATCACAAGATCTACACTATCGGATTTACACACAATCTGAATCACACAATTACACAAGATAATTACAATAGAGATTTGATACTTAGAAGAAGAGAAGAGAAATCACTAAATAACAATTCGTTTCTTGGCGAATACGAATGTTCTTCTCTTGCACTTAATAGAAGAATGAGAAAGATGAGATGAGATTGGATCACTTGAAACCAGATCACACAATGTTAGTGATCAAGAGATTTAGAAAGAGAAAGAAGGTTTTTAGAGAGAGAAAGTTATCTGAAAAATTCGTACAAAGAGGTATGTTTTTTGGCCAGAAATAGTGCAGTATTTATAGACAGGATTTCCAATGGCTAGTTGGTGGCGGTCCCGACGGTCCCAGATATATTTGGGGGCCGCCAGGCCTATAAGGAGGCCGTCACTAGAGTACGCTCCTGTTTTTTTATCTTTTTGTGGGGAAGGTTGTATATGGTATAGAAGCTTCTATTTTGGGGGGAAAACCAGATTTAAATTTTATTATTTAAATAAAACATTTTTTTTATTAAAAATTATTTTTGTATTTTTATTTTGTAGAAATACTTTTGTGAAAATATAATGGTTAAGAAAAAATATTTTCTTGATCACTAATCATGCTTAATGATTTGTTTGTACATACCTTAAGTGATTATTCTTAGAAATGGAATTTTACGATTAATAATTTGTAAACGTTTATTTTTATCGTAAACGTTTTTACATTTTGTTATTATCAAAACGTTGAGAGGTCGAAAAATATAAATAACGTGTTTAGACATTATTTGTATTAACAACATCTTTGTCAACTTTTGTGATGAAAAAGGGATTTCTTAAAACTTTTCCTCTCCCTACACACCTGAACAAAATGGTGTTGCTGAAAGGAAAAATAGAACCCTCATAGAAGCTGCAAGAATAATGCTTTCAGGATCTATCTTCTCAAAACAATACTGGACTGAAGCTGTAGCCACTGCATGCTACACTCAAAAAAAATCTACCATTGTGAAAAGACATCTCAAAACTCTTTATGAAATTTTTCGTAAGAGAATCCCAAACATTAACTTTCTTCATGTCTTTGGATGTCTAGTTTACATCCATAATCATAAAGATCACCTAGGAAAGTTTGATGAAAAAGCTGATGATGGTTATCTTCTTGGATACTCACTAGTTTCCAAGGCCTTTAGATTCTTCAACACAAGAAGACAACAAACTGAAAAAACCTATCACATCACATTTGATGAAATCCCTGATGCTATCAAATTCTTAAAATCTTCAGTTGACAACATCAACATTGCTAAAAATGAAAGATATCCACCTGATGAATATCTTTTGCCTTATGAGCCTTCTCAAAGGTATCAAACAAACAACAATGATGTGTCCTTCATAGAACCCTATGAATGTCCTGAACCAGTTGTTCTTGAAACTAAAGTTTCATCTGACCAAAATGGTCAAAATGATCAATCGGTTCAGAATGATGAAATCTTAAATGATGGTTAATTTAAACATCCAAATCACACCAATTATGAACTAATCATTGATAATCTCCCAAACACTAAAGACATTCAGATCCTTGAATAATCATCCTCTCTAAATGAAGAGGATACTTCAGTACATAATACAATTCCAATCCCTAATCCCTCCTTATCCATTCCATCCATGATCACTCCAGCTCCTCAAGACAGATGATTTCAGGACAAACTTATTGAGCTGGTCAATATCATTAGTAATCCAGGAGCTGGAATGCTCACTAGAGCTATGGCCAAAGAACTTAGTACGGCTTCAGCTCATGAATGTCTCTTTGTAGACTTTCTTTCTGAAGAAGAACCTAAAAAGGTCTCTGAAGCACTATAACATCCTGGATGGGTTGATGCCATGCAAGAGGAACTAAACCAATTTGCCAGAAACAAAGTTTGGACATTAGTTCCTGCACCTTATGGTAAAACCATACTTAGCTCAAGATGGGTATTCAGGAACAAAAGAGATGAAACTGGAATTGTCATAAAAAACAAGGCAAGTCTTGTAGCTCAAGGCTACAATCAACAAGAAGGCATAAACTATGATGAAACCTTTGCTCTTGTTGCAAGACTTAAAGCAATTAGGATCTTTCTTGCCTTTTCCACTTGCATGAACTTCATAGTTTATCAAATGGATGTCAAAAGTGCATTCCTCAATGGTAAACTATAAGAAGAAGTTTATGTCAAACAACCTCCAGGTTTTGAGAGCAGTGAGTTCCCCAACCATGTATGCAAATTGGACAAAGCCCTTTATGGACATAAAAAAGCTCCAAGAGCATGGTATGAAACTCTCTCAACCATTCTCACTGAACATAAGTTTGTAAGAGGTAAGATAGATAACACTATGTTTGTCTACAAAACTTAAACTGATGTGATTTTGGTGTAAATCTATGTTGATGACATTATCTTTGGGTCCACTAGCACTAAATTATGCAAACAGTTTGCTAAGCTGATGACTCAAAGATACGAAATGAGCATGATGGGTGTCCTTACCTACTTCCTTGGATTTCAAATTAAACAATCAGAAAGAGGCATTTCAATTAACAAATAAAAATATGTCAAAGATCTGGTAAAAAAGTATGACATAAATGGTTCATCAATGAAAACTCCAATGGTACCCCCTAACAAGTTAAGACCTGATGTCAATGGCAAAGCTGTAAATAAGACTCAGTATAGAGGTATGATTGGATCACTAATGTACCTAACTGCAAGCAGACCTGACATTCAATTCTCAACTTGTCTCTGTGCAAGATATCAAGCAAATCCTAAGGAATCCCACCTTATTGCTGTTAAGAGAATTTTCAAGTACTTAAAAGGTACTCACAGTCTTGGTTTATGGTATCCAAAGTGTTCAGGTTTTGAACTAAAAGGATACTCTAACTCTGACTATGCTGGATGCAACATGGACATAAAAAGCACCTCAGGTGCTTGTTAGTTGCTAGGAGGCAAACTTGTATGCTGGAGTGCTAAAAAGCAGCAATCTATAGCTATGTCCTTAGCTGAAGCTGAATATGTAGCTGCTGCTAGATGTTGTGCCAACATATTATGGATGAAGAGTCAACTCACTGACTATGACATCATATATGAAAAGGTACCCATATTTTGTGATAACACCAGTGCTATTGCAATCTCAAACAATCCAGTCCTACACTCAAGAACAAAGCATATTGATATCATATATCATTTTATCAGAGATCATATTCTCAAAGGGGACATTGAATTATATTTCATTCCTACTCAATATCAACTTGCTGATATCTTCACCAAACAGATGAGCCAACTTTTAAAAGATTGATTGTTGAACTAGGTATGCTAAACATTGATTCAAAACCTGAACCTTCAGTACTAACTAAAGAAAACTAAAGGTTCAGTGCTTTAATCCAAAACTGAACAAACTTTTATATGTTAAAATGTCAGTTCAGTCCTTGCATGTAACCTTTAGCTTTCTCGAGTGAAGTAACTGAGCAATCACATATGTCTCATTCATGGATTTGCATGAGCATTTATGATTTTGTCGCATTCGTTGGAGCACTTGTGTTGATAAAGATCATAATAATCAATTCAGCATAACATAACACCAAACCTAAACCTAGTTTAGCTCTTTAAACATCAATCACAAGGTCAGTTTTACAAAAAGCAAAAGTGATTCTCGAAATTAATATAATTTTATCTAAATAATTTCTTTCCTAAGAAGTTGTTTAATTTAAATATATTAAAAGAGAATATCCAAACGTTAGTATGACCTTACCATCTTTCTCTCACCTACTTTTAAGTGAAGTAACTGAGCAATCACATATGTCTCATTCATGGATTTGCATGAGTATGTGTGGTTTTTTTTGCTTTCGCTGGAGCATTGGTGTTGAGACAGATTAGCAATATCTGTTCAGCATAACATAACACCAAACCTGAACCTAGTTTAACTTTTCAAAACATCAATCAAAGGGTTAGTTTTAAAAGCAAAAGTGATTTTCAAAATTAATATAATTTTCTCTAAATGATTTCTTAACAAAGAAATTATTTAGTTTTAATATTATTAAAAATATATTTCCAAACGTTAACATGACCTCACCTTCTCTCACTTACTTTTATAGTTGAACATACGGCTGTTCACTGTTCTAGTTGTCAGAAAGCACTTTTGCTAACTTTCATTAAATGCAAAGTTTAGCACTCGTGCAAATAAAACCCTAAAAACCTCTCAAAATTCTTATATCTTTTAAAAGAAGATACAATCTCTTTGAAAAGTTTTTCATTACCTCACAAATTATATAAACCCATCACACCAACTTCACAAATCACTTTTCACAAACAACTTATAACATCAAACAACAAACACACACAAGATCAAAACAAATCAAACCCTCAAAACCCTAATAAAAAAATGGCAGAATCATCAAATCCAACTTAAATCCCTCAACAACATGAACAAAACCCACCAACAAGAACAACAACTAGAAAGCCCCATTCTATTTGAGTCTGCTACCCAAGTCTTGTTTGATATTGAAGATATAATTTTCAATGATAACAATGAAGTTGCCCTCCTTTACCCTCCTCACACAAACCAAGACTACTTTAAAGTTGTCTCAAATTTCATCTCTAGATATTATCTTAGGGAGGCATTCACAATAACACCCAACCAATACAAAGAGTATCTGTCTGAATTTTGGTACACTGCTAAAACTCTTAAGAACTCTAAAGTATGGTTCTCAACCCCCACAAGGGGTATTTTAAGAGAAGTATAAGTTACTACCTTCAGGAGCCATTAGGATAAACTAATTGTCTCACTTAACTGTGTATGCATATGTACCATCCCTAGAGACTATAAGAGCATAGCTTTTAACCATTGGGTATAGTAGGGAGATTAGGTCCAAAGGAACCCTCAAAAAGAGTTATCTTCCTCCTAAGTGGAGGTCGCTGATGGTCCAAATTATTCAATGCCTAGTGAGTAAGACTGGTGGGTTTGACCAGATTTCTAACAAAGATGCTACAATCTTATATTGTCTTGCAAATGGGATTTATATAGATTATGCTAGGTTGATTTGGGAGGATATCATTAACAAGCTGAATAAAAAAACTAGGGAAAAAGTTGTCCCTTATCCTAGGTTTTTATCTTTGCTGCTGGAGCATAAGATGGAAGGGTATAGAAATGATAATGTTAATTAAACCTCACTCAAGTATTTAGTGTTCACAACTGGTCACTAAAGAAAATTCAAGTTGAAGGTCCTCCCTTTACTGACCATATGCTGGTCTTTTACATATAACCATCCTCAGTCTAAGATAAAGATAACCAAAGGTGTCTCATCTACAAAAGGGGACACTAGATCCCAAACTGGCCATTTAGTAAAAGAAACCTAGTCTATCTCGGCTATAGACTCCAGCCTTATCCAGCCTTCATCTTCCACCCATATGGTTGTTGAACTGCATAAAGAGGACTAGCAAGCAACTTGTGGCCCAACATCTTTAAGGGTTACCAGTAAAGAAGCCCACCCTCAGCTCAGTAGTGGTATGTCAGCATCTATTCTTATTCATCTTATTTATTCAGCTTCTACTACTCACTCTGAGTCTACATCAAGACATGATGCTTTAGCAGATTTAACAACTAAAGTTGATCTTAGCAAATTTGCTCCTAATGATTCCATATCTAAAAAACAAGATATGGATAAAGGAACCCAAAACTATTCACTTGATCATATGTTTGCAGGGACTAATCTAAGTGTTTTTATAGATAAAACCAAATATGCTAGAGATGGGTTGAAAACTTCCTACACTAAAACAAGTACCAATTTGGAGTCTAACAAAACTAAAAAGGAGAATAAAGCTGATAAAGATGTTGCCTTTGGAGATGATGAGTTCAACATTTCCCTTGATCTCTCTAGCTCAGATGATACAAAGAAAGAAATAAAGCTGGAGGATCTATCCAAACTGGTTCAAGATGTGGGGACTGATTTCATAGACTTGGACTTACCAGAAGATGATGAACCCATCATAGTTCAAGATGAAAGTGATGAAGAGGTTCATACTAAAAAGGTTCAAACTAAAGAACCTAAAGAAACTAAAGACGCTTTAGCTTCTCATCCTCCATCTCCAAAGACTATCAAAATACAAGAACTCCGCACTAAGCTACTTGTCCTTCAAACCTTAAACTCCAAACTGATAAGGGAAAAGGAAGCTGCAGAAACTGAAGCTTCTTGTTTAACAAACAAACATTTATATCCCAATATGGACTCACTCAACTTTTGGTAAACGTAGAAACTCATTTCTATATACCCCAACAGGTTGCTAGGCATCCTCGGAAAGAGTACTATTAAACCTAAACTCTCCAAACTTATATTTTCTTTTGATTTTAACAGCTTATTACCAACTGAGCTGAAAGAGCTCCCCTCTAAATTCAATGAATTAACTAGACATGTCAAAGACTTGAAGAAACATGTTCATGGCCTAGAGATCAAGCTGCTTGGGATTTGAAAGAAATTCCTACCAAGCTGGAGACCTTTACTTCAACTATTAAAAGTCTCACCACTCAAGTTGTTGAACTTAGGACTTTTCAGTGGGAACTTCTAGCAGAATTTCTTTCTATACCAACATAAGTCTCATCTATTCAGGCTAAAATTAAAACCTTAAATGCTCTCCCAAGTCTGCTCAACAAAGTTACTGAAGCCTTGAACAAGTTTACTCATGTTATTGAGTTTGCATCAAAGAAAGTTGGAGATCCTAGTGTCCCTTCAGCAGGCCTAGATGGCACTTACCTTATTGAGGGGGAGAAGAAAACCTAACAGTTCACAATCTCTTATTTGTTTCAAAGGAAAGATGCAAAAGATCTAAAAAGGCTAACCTGAAAAAGAAAAAAAAAAGAAAAAAAAAAAAAAAAATAAAAAAATTTAAAAAAAAAAAAAAAAAAAAAAAAAAAAAAAAAAAAAAAAAAAGAAAAAATAAAAAAAAAAAAAAGAAGAATAAGAAAAAAAATGAAGAAAACAAAAGAAAAAAAAAAAAATTGAAAAAAAAAAAAAAAAATAAAAGAAAAAAAATAAAAAAAAAAAAAAAAGAGACTGAAAAGAGGAAAAAAAAAAAGAAAAAAAACCAAAGAATAAAAAAACCTGAATATGAAAAAAAAAAAAAAAAAAGAAAAAAAAAAAAAGAAAAAAAAAAAAAAAAAAAACCCACAACCAAGCCCCCCCCCTCCCTCCTCACCCCACCCCCCCCCCCCTCCCCCCCCCCCCCCACCCACCCCTCCCATCCAGCGTCCCCCCCCCCCCTCAGCCCACCACACCCCCCACCCAAAATGCCCCCCTCCCCCCCCCCCCCCCCCCCCCCCCCAGGCCCCCGCACCGCATCGCCCCCCCCCCCCCCTCGCCACCTGCCCCCCCTCCACCCACCCCCACGCCCCCCCCCCCCCTCCTCCGCCCCCCCCCACCCCCCCTCGCCCCACCCCCCCCCCCCCCCCAGCCCCCCCCTCCCCCCCCCCTCTGATCACCCCCCCCAGTCTACCCCCCCCACCGCCCCCCCTCCCCGCACGCCCCCCCCCCCCCCCCCCCGCCCCCCACCCGCCCCCCCACCCCCCCTACCCACCAACCCCCCCCCCCCCGCCCCCCCCCCCCTCAACCCCCTCCCCCACCCGCCCCCCCCCCCCACCCCCCCCCCCTCCCCCCAACACCCACCCACCCCCCCCAATCACCCCACCCCCCCACCCCCCCACCCCCACCCCCCCCCCCCCCTCCCCCCAGCACCAACCGCCCCCCCAACCACCCCACGCGCCCCCCCCCCCCTCCTCCCCGATCCCCCCGTCTTCCCCCGCCCCCACCCACGCCCACCCCCTCCCCCACCCCCCCGCCCACCCCCCCCCCCCCATCCCCCCCCCCCCCCCCCCCCCCCCCTACCCCCCTCCTCCCCCACCCTCCCCCCACCCCCCCTACACCCCCCCCCCCCCCACCCCCCATCACCCCCCACCACCCCCCACCCCCCCCCCCACCTCCTCATCCCCCTCTCCACCCCTCCCCCCCCCCTTCGCACCCCCCCCGCCTACCCCCCCTCCCCCCCACCCCCCCCCCCCCCCCTCCAACACCCCTCCACCCCCCCCACCCCCCCCCACACCACCCAAAAACCACTCCTCCCCTCCCCCCCCCCCCCCCCCCCCCCCCCTCTCCGCATGCCCCCGACCCCCCCCCCCCCCCCCGTCAACCTCCACCTCGCCCCCACCCCCTCTCCCCACCCGAGTCCCCCCACCCCCCTCCCCCCACCACCAACCCACCTCCCCCCCCCCTCCCCCCCACCCCCATACCCCCCCCCCCCCCCCGTCTTCCCACCTCCCCACCCCACCCCCCACCCCCCCCCCTACCCCACCCCCCCCCCCTCGCCCCCACCCCACCCCCCTCCTACTCCCCCCCATCGCGCCCAAGACCCCCCCCCCACATCCCCCCCTCCCCCCCTCCACCCCACCCACCCCCCCCCCACCCCCACCCCCCCCCCCCCCTCCCCCCCGCCCCAGCTCCCCCCACCCCCCTGACCGAGCCCCCCCTCACCCACCCCCCCATCCAGACCCCCCCCCCCCCCCCCTTCTCCCCCCACCCCCCCACCCCGCGTCCCGCCCTTCCCCACCCCCACCTTCCCCCCCCCCCCACCCCCCCCCACCACCCCCCCCCCACCCTCCCAACCCCCCCCCCCCCATCACCCCACCCCCCCAACCCCCCCACCAGACCCCCCCCACCCCCCACCCCACCCCACAACCAACCAAAACCACCACCTACCCCTCCCTCCCACTAACACCCCAACCGGGTCCACCACCACACCCGCCCCTGCACCGCCGCACAGACAAACCCCAGTCAGCAGATCCGCCTGCTGGGAGATAGCCCGAGCTACTACATCAGCTCCACAACCAAACACAGGATCCCTTGTGTTCGGTCCTATACCACAGGCTGAATACGAAATGAAATTTGTCATGACTGAGGTTGAGCATGTTCAAATATAACACAAGGACAAAACAAAGAATAGAAGAGTATAGAGGACTTCTGTTAAAGCTGAACAGCCAAACACAAAGAGGGAAGCAAGAAAAGAAGAGTGCATTGATCTTCTTGGTGTTGATGTGGTGACAAGGTACCACAAAGCCAAGTTACAGTATGATAAATAATGTGACAAAATGCTAAACAAAAGGGCACATTTAAGAATCACAAACTGTAAGGTTTTGACTAAGAAAGGCCTAATCACACTGAAGGTGTATAGGGAGGATAGTACTGATGAGGTTATTCCTAACTTTAAGGCCAGTGATTTACATCTGGTTGAATAAAGAGAGGTAGTGAAAGCTTGTCCAAACAGAACTAGAAAATGATGGTCCACCATCTATGAACAAATACATGAAAGAATGGACTATCCCAAAAAACGAAGTTTTTTCTAAGAATAGGATAGACTAGGGAACAAACCTCTAGGTGAAGAGGATCCTCTTGACAAGCTGAATGATCTTACAAGGAAGAAAAGGAAGCATGCTGATGACATCCATGACCTCTTCAGGTCTACCAAGAAATTCAAGTCATCTGTTCAGTATGGAGATCATCCAGCTGGAACTGTGCTAAATGAGCCAATCTTAGATATGATCTTGTTTAACTCCTTTCATAGATAGGATTTTGTGACCATTGAAGACTTTAAAGATTTCCTAAATGAAATGTTATATACTATACAAGAAATCTTATTTAGACTTTATCAAGGTCCTGGACTAGATGATCATGCTAGGACCTTCAGTTCCTTACTACTTGCTGAAGTTGACAAAAGGAACCTGAACCCCCTCAAGCAAATGAGGACCATTGAGCAGTTGAGGCAGCAGATGTTATAATCTTTTGTAATAATTTTATCTTTTGTAATGTAATGTAATGAAAGTTAATGATAAGTGTAAAATACACATATCCGTTAATACCTAAAATAACCCAATTAAACCCAAAATAGACTAAAAATGGCAAAAATATGCTTGTTTTTGTGTTTTGTGTGTGCAGGTACGGATATATCAAAAATCACAAGAAAACCGTCAAGAACGGGCAAACACGGACACGAGAAACGGAAGAGCACAAAAGAAGCCAGAGATGCAAAGCCAAAATAGGAAAAGTCAAAAAGTCAAAGCTGTGGTCAACTCTAGGTCAACAGAAGTCAACCCATACAAGACAATAACTCAAAATGTTTCAAATCAACCCTCTAAATTTTAGAAAGTTACACAAATGGTCCCTAAGCCTAAATGGGCCATACCCGGATCCAAAGCCCAAATCCTTAGCCCATACCCATTTTTATATAACCACAAGGACCAATGTTGCCATTTATGAAAGTTGTTTCACTCTACACCTTTTATAAACCAAACACAGGGACTTAAAATGCCAAATGCCCAAAGTTTAAAAACCGAATTACCCTAATTCAGTTATAAAGGCGCCAATACCTTTTTTAACATTCATCGTCTCCTTCCCTAAAATTACCCCATGTCAAGAACAAAGGGCAAATAGAAATTGAGGGTCAAGGACGACTATTCAAGTGATTACAAATACAATGGCAAGGTCAAAAATGACATTCCAAGGCTCCTCTTTAGTCACTCAAGCAAGGATCACTCGTAGCTATGGCAAAGAAGCACCAAGGGACTCATTTTTTACACTAAATTATGCCTAAAAGAAACACAAGGTGTCTCAATCACGGATTGCCACGCTGGCAATCCGTGTGAGCTACCTAGTGATCTAACGGCTAATAATGATTTGCCAATCATTGAAGGATTGTACGGGTTGGAATAATTGGAGCGTGGAAAGCAAGTTAGAGCCTAGAAGCTTCAGAGGAGTGCTATAAATACACACACCTCACACTTACACGAAAGGGAATATAGAGAGTAGTTTTTTAGGTATCTTAAATTTTCTAGCTTAATGTAATTTCCTTTTTAAAATGATTTGTAATTTCTTTTAAAGTAAGGTAATCAGTTTTTCTTAGTTATAAATTCCAGTTTTTATTGTGAGTTATAAGCTCATCTTTTTTTCATTTAAAAGCTAAAGTCATTTGTCATAAATATTAAGCTATAATCCAAAAGCTCTCATAAGCTCTTTCAGTCTCTAAGCTAAAATAGAGCTTAAATTAGTTAACAATCTACTTAAATCTATTAAAATCAGTAATTACCTAAACTTTGGATTTAAATAGCTTTTGGAAGGAGAGCCAAACATGTAAGGGCTCTCATGGACTTATACTAGCTTATCCGTTTGGATAAGCTAGAGCTTGTAGCTGAAATTTGAACTAAAAGCTTCTGTTAAGCTAAAGCAATTGGTTAGTTTTCATTTAAATTCCTTGTTTTAATTTCCTAGTATAGATTAGCTTAGTTATTCATTAGTTGCTTATTTGCTTATTGTGTTTGCTTATCTAAATGCTTATTTAAGCTTAACTTTGTTTAATTGTGCTTATTGCTTCATTTTAAAAACCGTTTTTAAATTCCTATACATTAGAACTTAATTTTCCTAACATTTGTTCCTTAATATAATGTCATTACTAAAATGCCCTAAGCAATAATCTTTAATATTTGAAGTTCTATGCTTATACGCAGTTAAAATAAGTTTCAATAGATGGTTAGTGTTTTTGCTTAATATCTGTATTTAGGAATTGTTTCATTAAAATATAATTCAAAAGCAACTTAAAATCAGTCCAAAAACCTAAAGGAGTGTTGGCATATAGATGTTTTGACCAACATAAGTCAAAATGAGTATTAAGTTTTGCTTGAGAAAGTTTCAATTACACTTATAAAATCATTAGGAAAGGGGAATTTAGGACTTACATTTTAAATTTAAACAAGTTAGGGTGTAATTAGAAGTGCCAGCACCAGGGGAGTTTTTCATTTGAATTTCACTTGTGCAAATTTTGAACCAAGCCATCTAAGGATTGGTTCTTGCTTATTTGGTTTGAACACCAAAACAAGAGTGTTTTAGGTTTATACCTGAGTATGCTGATTTCAATCCTAGATTTAGGAGTCTTGTAGTGTTTTTAGCTTAAGTAGCTTTTTAGATTCGGCTTCTGCATTTCATAGGGAATCTAGAACAGTTTTTGGATTTAGAAATGAGCTTAATATAAGCTTTGTACAAGTGTTTAAGTTTAAACAAGCAAAAGTAAGCTTAAAACCTCACTTTCTGTAAATAGTGATTTTAAAAGCTCTTAGAGAGCTTAATTTTGGTTTTCAGCTTAAGTAGTTTTTATAAAAAGTGCTTAAAAATATGTTTTCTTTAAGTTCTAGTATTTAGTTTTTGCAAAAAGTAAAAAAGAAAAAAAATAGCAAAAAGGGGTGTCTGCCAACCTCAAACCCAGGACCTCAAGCACACAACACACACGACTTAACACTTGTACTACAATAGCTCATCCGTTGAGCTATTGATGCACATTTGTTTTATACACGTTTTCTTTTCCTTTTCTTAAATATAAGCCATAGCTAAATAAGCTGTTTTCACAACTTATTTGATAAGCTTTGTTTCTCCTTTTATTTTTCTAGTGATCTTTATTGCATCTTAGATTTTTCTTAAATTTTTCACAATTTTTCATTAATTAGTTTAAAGTTTAGGATTTTTCGAAAGTTTAAATTTTAGAAAATTCATAAAAAAATAGAAAAAGTTTTAGAAAATTACAAAAAAATAGTTTTTAGTTTTATAAAAAGTACTTTTAGCTTTACATTAAGAAAAATCATTTTTACCACTTTTAGATTTTAATTTTCATTTTTGAGCTTTTAATTTTAATTTTAAAAATAGAATTTTAATTTTAAAAATAGTTAAAAATAGTTTTCTAAGTTTTTATGTTATTTTGGACTTTTCTATGTTTAAAAATCATTTTTCTTAATTTTTAGGACTTAATCTGCTATTTTCTAGGATTTAATTAGATTAAATTCGTTTTTAATTCATAATAAATTCAAAGATAATCAAAAAAAAATATTTTTCTTTTTCCTAAAATTTTATTTTGTCCTATTTTAGGTTTAGAAATTTAGTTTGCAATTTTAAAGTTTAATTTTGTTTTACTTGCTTATTCATCGCGTTTTAGTTGTTTCCCGTTAATTGTTTAAGTGTTTAATCACTTTTAATTGTTCATTTTAATTGTTGCTTTTACTTAGTAGTTATAGATAACCAAATCTATCTTTTCTCATTCAAATCATAGTCCAAACTAAAGCGTGGTTTCAATTTCACAAGTCGTTGGGGAAACGACCCGGGTGATCATTCTTCCCGGTTAAATATACGTATTATATATTATATATATCTTTTAGAGTGAGCTTTTCTTAAGGGAAACTTTAGGAAAGTTCTTAATTGCTCTTTTGGAATATTATTATATATTTTATAGTATATAAAAACTCACAATCAGTTTTTGGCGCCGTTGCCGATGACTTGTGTTAAAGATTCCGTTGTTTACGTTTGTTGATTTTGGTTTGAAGATCTATTCGTCCTCGAAAGTTTCATTTTTATTAAATATTTCAAAAATCCAAAAAAAAATAAAATTAAAAAATATAAAAAGTAAAAAATACTTTAACTTATCATAGTAATATAGTATTATTATATAAATAAAAAAAATATAAAAAAAAATTCCTTAAAAAAATAAAATAAAATAAAATACACAAAGTTGGTAAACGAACACCAACATATAATACCTTCAATTGAGGTATTATCATAAATAAGTTCCGGTGAACTTGCAAAGTTCCCAAATCGAACCAAAGATTCAAAAACTTGCCATTTGTGTCATTTACGAGGTACGGCTCATCTTAAGAAGCAATTTTTAAGAGTTACCGTGAAGTAATTCGATTATTTGGTTTAAGTTGTCTTTCGTGTATCCGTTTAAAATAGATTGTTAAAAAAATTCAAAAATTCAAAAATCCAAAAAATTAGTGTAATTTTTGTTTACTTTTTAATTTCTCTATTTTTAGTGCATGCGCACTCGTAATCGAAATCGTCGACAACAACAAATAACACCGGTTATTGTTGAGGAACCCGAGTTTCCAATGGCCGACAATCGTACCATGGCTCAAATGCTACAAGCTCCCATCGAGGGATACGAAGATGCAATTGTTGTTCCACCAATAAATGCAAATAATTTTGAACTCAAACAAACTTTGATTAATCTTGTTCAAAGTAATCAATTTACGGGTAAACAAGACACTCCATAAAATCATTCGATTTTTCAACAAAGTCACTTCTACGTTTAGACATCCCGAAGTTCCGAATACATCGATTAAGCTTTTGCTTTTTCCTTTCTCTCTCGAAGGTGAAGCCCGGACTTGGCTAGATAAGGAACCACCTCGATCGATTCTAACGTGGGATGATCTTGTCTCGAAATTCATAAACCAATTCTTTCCACCTTCGAAAACAACTTACCTTCGAAATGAAATCACTACTTTCTTGCAAAAACCGAATGAAACTTTCAACGAAGCATGGGAACGTTTCAAAGGACTTCTTCGTCAATGTCCTCATCATGGTTTCTCGGAATTACATCAACTTGATACGTTTTACAATTCTTTGAATACCAATGATCAAGATGCTTTAGATTCCGCCGCGGGTGGAAATTTTCTGGATAAGATGCCTCGTGATGGTTTAGCCATTATTGAGAGTAAATCCAAGGTTCGTTATTCAAGAAGTCGTGCAATTGAACCAAGAGTGAGTACGAATGCTCCTCTTTCTACTTCTACACCTTCTAATTCTTTTGAATTTCAACAACTCGCCGCTTCTCTTGAAGATAAAATGGATATTCGAATGAGCCGATTAGAAAAGATGATTAGTGAAAAGAATGTTACGACTCCTGCTACCGTCAAAGCAGTCGAGGAAGTTTGTGTTACATGTGGTTCAAACCATAATTTCAACAATTATCCGTTAACAAGGAATGAATTTCCCGTTTTTCATGATAACATTCATCAATTCCAACAAACCGCCGCCGTTGGCAACTTTGTTCAAAGAAATCCTCCTAATTTGGCAAATCAAATGAGACCACCCGGTTTTAATCAACCAAATGTTGAAAACAACCAAGGAAACCAAAGCCGATATCAGGGAAACAATTTCAATTCGAATCAAAACCGTGGAGGCAATTTCAACCAAAACCATCAAAACAATCAAGGAGCCATTTATCAAGCCCCACCATACCAACCACCAACAAATCAACCTTTGGTTAATCAGGGTTTACCTCCCGTTTCACAAATTCAAGGTGTTTCTAAAACTGATTTTAAAAGTTATGCTAAGGCTAATGATGCGAACATGAATAATTTGCAAATGAAGTTAGACAATTTTTAAAGGAACCAAAATGATTTTCAAAGAGTTTACAATGATTCTCAAAAGAAGCAAGATGATTTTCAAAACATGATGCTAAGTTTTATGCAAAACTATCATACCAACCAAGCTTCAAGTTCAAGTTCGTTACCAAGCAATACCATTCCAAATCCTAGGAATGAAGCCAAGGCAATTACCACACGAAGTGGTACCTCATATGAGGGACCTCCGATTCCACCGCCGGTGGTGGAAAAGGAACCCGAGGGGACAAAGGATACGGAGCTACCTAGCTCTGAAGACATCCAACCTCCTTTGGTCCAAGATCAAAACCAAGACAAAGAACTAATCAATGAGCCTCTCGTTACTCAAAAGACCAAGACTAGTTTGCCTTACCCTTCAAGACTTGCAAAAGAGAAACTCCGTGAAAAGGATAATATCCTAGCTTCCAAGTTTATGGAAATTTTCCATAATCTTCACTTTGAGCTAAGTTTCGTGGATGCTCTCATTCATATGCCGAAGTTTGCTCTGATGTTCAAAAAGATGCTTAATAACAAAGACAAGTTAATCGAGTTTACCAAGACACCTTTGAATGAAAATTGTAGTGCGGTTGTCCTCAAAAAGCTTCCAGAAAAACTAGGTGACCCCGGTCGATTTCTTATCCCATGTGATTTTTCAGAGTTTGATAATTGCTTAGCCCTAGCCGATTTAGGTGCTAGCATAAATCTGATGCCTCTTTCCATTTGGAAAAAGCTTGGACTCCCGGGCCTAAATGATACAAGAATGGTGTTAGAATTAGCCGATCGAACAATTTCCAAACCAACCGGTGTAGCCGAGAATGTTTTTGTCAAGGTAGGAAAGTTCTACTTTCCGACCGATTTTTTTGTTCTTGATTTCATAGCTGATCCTCGAGTACCGTTGATACTCGGGAGACCTTTTTTTAGGACGGCTCATGCTTTGATAGATGTGTATGAAGGGGAAATAACCCTTAGAAACGATGATCAATCTTTGACCCTTAAATGTGGTGATACTCCTTCTATTTCGTACAATAATCTTGAATCGTTGAAGAAAGTTGATCTTATTGATGTTACGTGTGAAGAATACTCACAAGAAGTTTTACGATTTTCCGACGAAATTGCATATGGCAATCCTTCTCCCGGATACGATCCGATTGTTTCAAATTCTTCTCCGACTCCCACTCCTTTCGAGGATAGTGATTTTCTACTTTTGGAAGAAGCTGATACTTTTCTTGCTCTAGCCGATGATCCAACTTCACCGGAAGTTAATGAAGCTTATTATGACCCAGAGGGGGACATTCTCCTTCTCGAATCTCTTTTCAATTGTGATCCTTCGCCATCACCGAAGAAAGGAAATTACTTACCAGAAATCAAGAAAGAGCTTAAAGTTTGTAAATCCGCCGAATCATCAATCGATGAACCTCCTGAGGTTGAACTTAAGGACTTACCACCTCATCTCGAATACGCATTTTTAGCAGATAACAACAAGTTGCCTGTCATAATTGCCAAAGATTTGAGTGATGATGAGAAGACCGCTCTCATAAAGGTTCTTAAATCCCGAAAGCAAGCCATTGCTTGGAAGCTCTCCGACATAAAGGGTATAAACCCAGAATTTTGTTCTCATAAAATTCTAATGGAAGACGACTATGAACCAGCGGTCCAACATCAGAGAAGGGTTAATCCAAAGATCCATGATGTCATTAAGAAAGAGGTTGAAAAACTTCTTGACGCTGGATTGATCTACCCAATCTCGGATAGTCCTTGGGTGAGCCCAGTACACTGTGTACCAAAGAAAGGAGGAATGACCGTAGTAACCAATGATGAAAACGAATTGGTGCCGACAAGACTTGTAACAGGATGGAGAGTATGTATAGATTATCGTAAGTTGAACGAAGCTACAAGAAAATACCATTTTCCTTTGTCGTTTATGGATCAAATGCTTGAGAGACTCGTAGGAAATAAATTCTATTGTTTCCTCGACGGTTTCTCGGGTTATTTCCAAATTCCAATTAATCCAAAAGACTAAGAAAAGACCACATTCACTTGCCCATATGGAACGTTTGCTTATCGCCGCATGCCTTTTGGCTTATGTAATGCACCAAGCACGTTTCAGAGGTGTATGATGGCAATTTTCCATGACATGATTGAAAAGACTATGTAAGTCTTCATGGATGATTTCTCGGTTTTTGGAAATTCTTTTTCTACGTGCCTCACCAATCTAGATAAAATGCTTAAACGGTGTGAAGACACTAATTTAGCTCTAAATTAGGAAGAAAGCCATTTCATGGTTAAAGAAGGTTTCGTATTAGGACATAAGATCTCAAAGAAAGGAATTGAAGTCGACAAAGCTAAGATCGATGTGATTTCTAAGCTACCTCACCCAACTACTGTCAAGGGTATTTGAAGTTTTCTCGGGCATGCTGGTTTTTACCGTAGATTCATTAAAGATTTCTCGACCCATGACCCACCTTCTTGAGAAAAACACTCCGTTTATCTTTTCAGAAGAATGCATTCAAGCTTTTCAGACTCTAAAAAAGAAATTAACCGAAGCTCCAATTCTGATTGCCCCCAATTGGGACCAACCTTTTGAACTCATGTGCGATGCAAGTGATTTTGCAATAGGTGCGGTTCTAGGGCAAAGGATTGAGAAGCATTTTAGGCCAATTCATTACGCGAGCAAAACGATGACCGAAGCAGAAACAAATTACACAACAACGGAAAAAGAGATGCTTGCAGTAGTATACGCTTTTGAGAAATTTCGATCATATCTTATCATGAATAAAAGTGTTGTTTACACAGACCATTCTGCCTTAAAATACCTCTTCAACAAGAAAGATGCCAAAGCAAGATTGCTTAGATGGGTTTTACTTCTCCAAGAATTCGATTTTAAAGTAATTGATACGAAGGGAGCTGAAAACTATGCTGCCGATCACCTTTCACGTCTAGAAAACCCGTATGAGAATGTTTTTGATCCTAAGGAGATTAACGAAACCTTTCCTCTTGAGACATTGAACACGGTGACTTCTCATGATAACCAAAGTACTCTGTGGTTTGCCGATATAGCAAATTACCACGCGGGGAATTTTCTCATCAAAGGAATGTCAACTCAACAAAAGAAAAAGTTTTTCAAAGATGTAAAGCATTACTTTTGGGATGATCCTTATCTTTTTCGTATATGTGCGGATCAAATCATCCGAAGATGTGTATTTGGACAAGAAGCTCTTGAAATCCTCAAGGCTTGTCATGAAGGACCCACCGGGGGCCATCATAGTGCCAACATCACCGCTCGGAAAGTATTTGATGCCGGGTTCTTTTGGCCTACCATTTATCAAGATGCTCATTCAATGATCAAATCTTGTGATGCATGTCAAAGACAAGGCAAAATTTCACATCGAGATGAGATGCCTCAAAATGCTATCCAAGTTTGTGAAATTTTCGATGTATGGGGCATTGATTTTATGGGACCTTTTCCGTCATCAAGGGGAAACAAATATATCCTTGTAGCCGTCGATTATCTTTCCAAATGGGTTGAAGCCAAGGCGCTCCCCACCAACGATGCTAGAGTAGTTGTCAAAATTTTGAAATCCCTTTTCTCCCGATTCGGTGCACCGAGAGCTATCATAAGCGATCGTGGGACCCATTTCTGTAACGACAAATTTGATAAAGTCATGTCTAAATATGGGGTCACACATCGTCTTTCTACCGCTTACCACCCTCAAACTAGTGGTCAAGTCGAGGTGACGAATCGTGGACTTAAAAGAATCTTAGAAAGAACGGTTGGCGAAAACCGTGCCTCGTGGTCCGACAAATTAGACGATGCGTTGTGGGCATTTCGAACCGCTTATAAGACTCCGATCGGATGCACGCCCTACAAGCTAGTTTATGGAAAATCATGTCACTTACCGGTTGAATTAGAACACAAGGCATATTGGGCTCTTAAGCATGCCAATTTCGATCTCAAGACCGCGGGTGATCATCGAAAGCTCCAGCTTAATGAACTTCATGAGCTCCGTGATCAAGCTTACGAAAATTCTTTAATCTACAAGGAGAAAACTAAGAGAATTCATGACGCTAAGATCAAAAACCGCGTTTTTAACGTTGGTGATCGAGTCCTCCTCTTTAACTCCCGATTGAAGATTTTCTCCGGTAAGCTTAAGTCCCGTTGGTCCGGCCCTTTCACTATAACCGAAGTTTTTCCATATGGCACTGCCAAATTATCTCACCCCGATGGCTCAAATTTCAAAGTGAATTGCCACCGTCTCAAACATTATTTTGGAGGGGATATGCCACCGTTGGTTATCCCGGATCTCCAAACTTTCCCTAAGGACAAATGAATGCAGGGATCGAGTCGAGCTTGCGACTCGGTGAACAAAAACAAGCCGCTTCGTGGGAGTTCACCCCATGCTTATCCATTTTCTTTCTTCTTTCTATTTTCTAACAAATGTGTTGTGATGTGAAGAGGCTTGTACTCTTCCGATTTTTTGTTGTTTGTGCTTGTGATTATTTGTAGGATTGAACCAACAATTTTTGAAGCCTCTCGTGTTCGGTGTTGTGTCCCGGTTCACTCGAGCTTCCTATCCTTTGTTTGAAATTAGTTTGGGGAAATCTGATATCCTTTCATCATTATCGATTCACGTTTATCTTTGCATAATTAATAAACGGCTTAGATTTGCGTAGAGACCCGCCTTAAACATTGAGGACAATGTTTCGTTTTAGTTTGGGGAGGGAATCTATCGATTTGATGTTACCTGCTTATTGTTTTGTTCTCGCGTACCCGTTTTCCCACAAAAATAGCAAAAATTTTAATTTTTAAGTTTTTATTTGTAGGAAAAAAATGAAAAAAAATATATATATTAGTATTTAAAAAAATAATAAGTGTTAAGACACGAATGTAGGTTTTCCGTTGGTGAGAATAAGAAGTAATTTTTTGACCCGATCGAACGTGTTGAGTTCTAGCTTTCTCCCTTAACAATTAATGATGATAGTTTGTGCTAGTCTCATGTAGACTTTAAACATGCTAGACTTGAAATCATTAGTAAATGAAGACTTGTGCTAATCTCAAGTAGATTTTAAATATGCCGAGTTGGATTTTATATAGGCTAAGTATTTGCGAATTTCTTTATTAGAGATTTTAAATTGCAAAGAATAAGAGATGATAGTGTTGATTACGAATTAGGATGCTAAACAAGGTTTATTTGGAAAACTTAAAGGCTTATAAGAATAACTTGTGGTTTTTCTTCCCCGAAGTTCTTAAAATGATTAATTATACGTGTTCTCTTTAATTTTTACAAATTAGAGTTTTACTCTTAAAAGTCTAATCAACATATTTAGAGAAAAAAGCTTTATCGATGAAGTCAACATCATTTATAAATAAGAATTTTAGTTCAAGTTTTTACTTTGGTTTTCTAAAACGAAATTTTTCTATTTGCAAAAATAGTGTATAAAAAATGTAGTTAGTAAAAAAAATGAAAAATGATGAAAAGAAAAAAAATTAGTGATGAATAAAAGGATGCAAGTTATAAATTCTTAGTGTTAATAATAATATACAAACTCCATCGCAATAAAGTACATGGGCATTTGTCGGTTCGTTCCCGATGTGACATCGAAAGAAAAGGTGAAGGATGTATATTTAGGATCGGTATCATAATAAGTACACGGATTCTTGTTGGAGGCATGGCCGATGTGTCGTCGAAAGAAAAGTGATACCGGTTCCTAGCCTAATATGTAAATATAATGTATAGTTAAGTTCCAAGTTAGAAAATAAATAGTAAAAGTTTCATTCTCTAAAACTAAAGTATTCTTTTGAACCAAATTTTGCAAAAGTCTACAAGGCTTTTTCATCGGAAGTTCATGCGTTTCGATTATTATTCTCCGGATGGGGTCTCAAAAACCTTAGGACCTACCCGATGACGGTGGGATGCTAGAGAAGAAAGTCATTCATGGGACCAGTTAACCAACGATGTCTTAGCTAAGGAGGTTTTTGTTTGCTTTGAGTTGTGATCTTACTAAGTGATTAACATATTAGCCCAAAAGGCCCATGTGTAAAGCTTGGTCGGATTTCAACTATCTAAATATGTGGATTTAATGGTTTAAATTAATTTGAGCACACACACTTAAATATATGATTTATGTCGGGAAGAGAAATTCACAAGTTGTAATTATAAGTAGTCTTAGCATCTTAGCTCGTACTTAACGGTGATCTTATTTTTAAGCTTAGTTTGGGAAAAGTGAAAAATCGGGAATGATGAAGTTATCTTTTAGACACTTAATTGTGCTTTTTGTTCCATGATCCTAAAAATTACCACTAAAGTAATGAAAACAATACATTATGTCAACACAAGAATAAGTTGTAGTTAGGTAGTTAATTATTAAGAAAAATCATAAAAAAGAGAAAAAGTTTTGAAAATGGGAAAACGGGTGTTTTATAACTTGTGACTTAGAAACTTTCCCCGCAAAGACTTTACTACTTCTTAAAGGATTAGTTTGGGGAAGTTTCGAGGTATTTGGTTATAAGGCATGTAATATTGCGTGAGGACACGCAATCGTTTAGTTTGGGGAATTTTGATATGTGTGAAAACACACATCTATTTAATACCAAAAATTACCCTAAAATACCAAAAACATGATTAAAATGGCAAAGATATGTGTGTTTTTGTGTTTTGTGTGTGCAGGTATGGATAGGACAAAAATCACGAGAAAACCGTCAAAAACGGGCAAACACGAACACGGGAAACGGAAGAGCACAAAATTCAAAGCCAAAGTCAAAAAGTCAAAGCCTTGGTCAAACCTTCAGTCAAATCTTGGTCAACAAAAGTCAACACAAAAAGACAAAATCCCAAATGTTACCAAACAAGTCCCTCAAAATTCCCAATATTGCAAAATTACCCTTAAATGGGCCAAATCCTTTAACCCATTATCCGGCCCATAAACACAAGCCCAAAAACACTTAACAAGACCTTTGTTAAGTTGTTAGAAATAAGGACCAATGTTACAAACCTTTAAAACTACTCCAGGGACCTAACTTGCCAAATTCCCAAACTTACTTTTTTTTACCCTTTCAGTCAAAAACAAGCGGGAAAACTCGTTTGTACTGTTCATCGTCATCTTCACCTTTTACCAGGGTCAAATCAAAAGGGCTTTTGGAAATTGAGGGATAAAGTGGGAAATTCAAGGATCAAGAAACACGTGTGCAAGTGAATTACATCATCAAGCCATCTCATTGGTCCAACCCAACAAATGAGGATTACGGGCTAAGTAAAGAAAGCACTAGAGAAGGGGATTTTTACACTAATTATACACTCAAAGGAAGCACAAAGCTACAAACCATGGATTGCTACACTGACAATCCGTGTGATTACTAAAGAGATCTAACAGTGGATAAGAGGTATCCAATGATTAAGAGACGATCAAGGGCTATGATTAGTAGGAGCGTCTAACTGCCATTTGGGTCTGGAAGCTTCTTCAGCTGCTATAAAAAAGGCCCACTCTCACACACACACGAAGGAAGACTAGCTTTTAATTTTTCTTTAGTTAAAAATGTATTTTCAGCTTTTAGTAGTATAATTATTAAGTTTAATGTAATTTCATTTTTGAAGCATTGTAATCATTTTTAGTAATTAATAAAATCCTTTTTAGAACTCTTAAACTGTTTCTCACTATAAGCTTTTATCATTTCAAATATCAAGTTATTATGTCAAAAGCTAGTAATAAGTTCATTATAGCTCTCTTAAGTCTATTAGCTTGAGATTGAGCTTAAATAAGACTTAATCATACTTAAACTCTACAATCAGTTAAAACTTATACCTTTGCTTAATTGGATTGTGAGCTTATGGAAGGGAGGCTAGCAAGGGATGAGCCTTCATGGACTTAACTGGCTTATCTTAGGATAAGCCAGAGCTTGTAGATGCTCATTTGAGCTTATTTAACCTTTGTTTTGCTAAGGTTCCTGTAAGTCTTCATTTAGTTTCTTTGTCCTAAAATTTCTAGCTAGTAGCTTATTAGTCTTGCTTATTTGCTTATCTAGTGGCTTAATTGTGCTTAATCTCCTATATTTGAACTTATTAATCATTTTGTTTCTGGTTGTTGTAGCTTATTAAATCTTAGCTTTCATTTTTGTCTTTAAAATCATATAAAAAAGCCAAAAATATTAGAGTATTCTATAGCTTATGGATTCTGGCCTATTTGCTTTATGATATATGATCAAATTGGTTGTTAAAAGCTGTTTGTTAATTAGTGTTTAGGAATTGAACTTTTAATCTTTCTATCATAAGCTTAAAGGGGAATTGGATATAACAGTCTAAAGGGTGTTGGAGATTACTCACTTTGACCTCTTAAAGTCAAAGTGAGTTTAGCTATTGGTTTGAGTTAGCTTTATAATCATTTTAAACTAGTAGTAGAGTAGTTTTCAAGGATTGATTTAAAATTTCTCAAAATTTTAGCTCTTTTCAATTTGTTCCTGCACCAGGGGAATTTGTCACTTCTTTCAGCTTAGTGCAAAATTGATCCAAGTTTTCTAGGCTTGGTCTTTGCGTGTTTGGTTTCTAACACTCTCATTATGAGTGAGTTAGAGAAGGTGCAACACTCATGGACACCTGCATTTTGGTTTTAGCACTCTTGTCAAGTGCATCAGCTTGTATATCAACAGTTAATACTGCTGACATTTTTGATTGCATTTTAAGCTAGTTTAGTGAAAATTAGAGTTTAAAATTTAGTAGGCTTATAGATTACATGTCAGAAAATATAGATAAAAACTTAGTTTTCATAATTTAGCTTAATTCTTAGGGTAAATTAGCTTTAAAAGTCTTCAAAAATCCTAAAACAATCCTAAAAAAATCAAAAACAGTAGTAACCTAGACTTAGCTTCTTAATTTGTATTTCTAGCTTATAGCACTTGTTTTCATGATCTGGATTCATAGCTTATATGTAGGTAATCTAGTTTCTAAAATCTCATGTTTAATATTAGCTTATTGAGCATTTGAGCTTAAGTTGATTTTGAGATTTTAGTGCTTATTTCTGACCTTGCCATTAAGTTTACTAGATTCAGATAGCTTATAGTTTTGCTAGTATAATTAGCTTATCAAATTTAGATACTAGACATCTTAAGCTAGCTAGAATAGCTTTTAGATTTCCATTTGAGCTTATATTGAGCGCTTATTTTAGGATAAGCCAGAGCTTGTAGATGCTCATTTGAGCTTATTTAACCTTTGTTCTGCTAAGGTTCCTGTAAGACTTCATTTAAGGGCTTTTTTTGAGTTATAGCATATACTCCCTTCATTAAAAGTGTTTAAAAAAGTGTCTTCTTTCAATTTGAGCTTTTAGTTTTGAAAAATAAAAAAATGCAAAAAAAATGGGAGTATGCCAGCCTTGAACCCGTGACCTTCCACTCAAATGCCCAACGTGTTAACCAATGTGCTTCAATAGCTCATCTGGTTAACCTTCCTTTCATTTAATTAATATAGGCAATTTCATTTTCCTTTTTAATAATAAGCCGTAGCTTATTATAGCTTATTTAGGGCTTATTTATTTAGCTTTTTCATAGTTCTTATTTTTCTTAAGTCCCTGTTAACATTTAGGATTTTTCTTGAATTTTTCACATTTTTCCATTATGTAGATTATTTTTAATCATTTTTCTTATGATTTAATTTTCGAAAAAATCATAAAAAATAGTAATAATTTTTAGAAAAATACAAAAAAATAGTTTTTAGTTTTATAAAAATTACTTTTAGGTTTCCATTCAGAAAAATCATTTTTACACCTTTTAGATTTTAATTTTCATTTTTGAAATTTTATTTTTCATTTTAAAAATAGGATTTTAATTTTAAAAAATATAAAAATAGTTTTCTGAGTTTTTATGTTATTTTAGACTTTTCTAAGTTTAAAAATCAATTTTCTAAATTTTTAGGACTTAATTTGCTATTTTTTAGGATTTAATTAGATTGAAATAGTTTTTAATTCATAATAAATTCAAAAATAATCAAAAAAATATTTTTCTTTTTCTTAAAATTTTATTTAGTCTTATTTTAGGTTTAGAAATTTAGTTTGCATTTTTAGGAGTTAATTTTAGTGTACTTGTTTATTTGTCGCGTTTTATTTGTTTCCCGTTCATTGTTTTAAGTGTTTAATTGCTTTTGTGTTCTTATTTTAATTGTTGCTTTTAATTAGTAGTTATAGATAATCAAATCTCTCTTTTCTCTTATTCAAATCATAATCCAAACTAAAGCGAGGATTCAATTTCACAAGTCGTTGGGGAAACGACCCGGGAAAGCATACTTCCCGGTAATCATACGTATATTATTATTATTATATATTTGTATAAGAATTTTCCTAGAGGGCTACTTTGGGAATTATTCTCTATACTTTTGTGTATTAATATAATATAGTGTATAAAAACTAACAATCAATTTTTGGCGTCGTTGCCGGGGACTTGTGTTAAAGATTCATTCTGATGCTGATGATAATGAAAGGACTAATTTAGATGATGATGATGAGAATCCTTCCTTTACTCTAAAAGACTATGACTAAGAAGAACATGATGATGAGTATAAATCTGATGATGATAATGAAAATGTGTTTGAAGAAAAGGAAGATGATGATCTGTATAAGGACGTGGATGTGAGATCGTTAGGAACAAAGCATGAAAAAGAAAGGCAAGGTAATGAAGAGATGACTGATGCTGATCAGAATGTTTCCTAAGAACTGCCATATGAGCAAGTCGTAGAAGATGCACATATGACACTCACTGCTTCACAGAAGACTGATGATTCAAAGCAAAGCTCTTTTATTTTATCTGACTTTGCTAGCAAATTTCTCATCTTGGAAAATGTTCCACCAGCTGTTGATGAAGTTTCTTCTATGATGAATGTCAAGAGTCGTCGGGAAGAATCAAGCACTTAAGCACCCTCTCTTTTCACTGTACCAGTGACGGCTATCCCATAAACTGCTATTGCACATGCTACAACTGTTTCTCTAACTATATCAATGATCACTCCTCCTTCATAACTGATGACATCATCCCTTGCACCAACAACCATTCCAAATACAACCTCAATCCCTACACTTCCTGATTTTTCTTCCCTGTTAGGTTTTGATCAAAGAGTGTCTACCTTGGAAACAGAGCTTTCTCAACTCAAACAAGCTGACCAATCTGCACAACTCCTTAAATCTGTCAAATCTCAACTTCTAACAATGGTGGATGACCTCCTAAGCATAAGAATTAGATATGCTACTAGAACATCTCTCGAGTCTTACACTAAGGATTTTAAAAAGAAAGCTCAAGAAGAGAGGAAGTTATACATAGATGTTGTTGAGAAATCATTAAAAGACATTATAGAGGTTGAAGTCAAAAGTCTACTGCCTCAGATTCTACCCAAGTAAGTATCAAACTTTGCCACTCCAGTGATCCAGAGTACTATCACTGAATCACTTGAGAATGTTGTGTTGGATAAATCTTCTTCTCAACCACAATCTACATATGAGGCAGAAGCGTCTCTTATAGAGTTTGAATTGAAGAAGATTCTCATAGACTAATTAGAGAAAAGTAAATCGTATCAAGCTGCTGAAGAAAAGAAACCTCTATGATGCACTGATCAAATCTTATCAGTTCGACAAGGATCTATTTGACTCATATGGTAAAGCATACTCTTTAAAGAGAAGTCGTGAAGACAAGGACAAGGATGAAGACCCTCCAGCTGGACCAGACCAAGTGTTAAAAAAAACAAGCAAGGATGTTGAACCATCAAGAGGCTCTAAGTCAAAAGAGTCTAAATTAAGCTCTTCCAAACGCTCCAAGTCTCAACCGAAATCATCTGGCAAGTCTGCTCAAGAAGAAGAACTAGTGTTTGAGACTGCAGATACTGAAATGCCACAAGATCGCGGAAATGACATGGGTAACACTGAGGATCAACCCAATGTCAAGGCAACTCTAAGGAATGATTAGGTCAAGAAACCTGAGAGACCTCAAACTCCTGACCCTGAATGGAGTGCTAAAAAATTTGTTCATTCTGGACCGCCCCAATAATGGTTAAGCAAAATTGCTCAGGCAGAGAAGCCTCCTTTCATGTTTGATAAGCTTTTGAGCACTCCTATTGACTTCTCAGCATATGTCATGCATAACCTAAAGATTGATAATCTGACACAAGAGATTCTGGTAGGACCTGCTTTCAACCTTCTTAAAGGAACTTGCAAAAGCTTCGTGGAACTAGAATATCACTTTGAAGAGTATTATAAAGCTGTAACGGATCAACTTAACTGGAACAACCCTGAAGGCCATGGATATCCATTTGATCTCAGCAAGCCGCTGCCGTTAATTAAAGCTGAAGGCCGTCAAGTAGTTCCTGCTGACTACTTCTTCAACAATGACCTTGAATATCTAAAAGGTGGAAGTTCTAGCAGGAAGTACACAACTTCTACAACAAAGACCAACGCTGCTAGATATGATAATATTGAAGGCATCAAAGACATGGTTCCGGAGTTATAGACTCCAGTAAAGGTAGCTTATGACAAATTTTCTATGTGGGGTATCTCACAATGGGGTCCTAAAAGACAAAAGTTCTATGGCTACACAAGCAACAAGGAATCCAAGCATAATGTGTTCTCTAGGAAAAGAATCATTGTAGTAACCCATGTTAAAGTGATGAAGTGGTATGGATATGGCTATTTGGAGGAGATTATCGTTCGACGAGAAGATCAATCATTACACAAGTTCAAGGAAGGTGACTTCCAAAGACTTAATCTGCGTGATATTGAAGATCTGCTGCTTCTCCTGGTCCAAAAGAAACTCTCCAACTTAGAGCAAGATGTCATTTTCAACCTGAATGTAGCATTGAGAATGTTCACCAGGCGCATTGTTATTCTTAAGCTGGTGGAAGACCTTCAACTAGGAGTTAAAAGCTACCAGAAGAAACTTAACATCACAAAGTCTGAGACTTTCAGATCTGGCATCTCCAAACTGACACCATACACTGCATACAAAAAGCCTCAAGGTATCATCTATCAAGATAAGTTCAAGAGAAACAAGTTGAAGCGCTCCGATGAACTTTACAAGTTTTGTGACGGCACACTCACATCTGTTTGACGAGTTCTTTATGATATTGCTAACAATTTGAGTATGGATTACTTGCCAAAGAGAAGATGGAGTAACTTGGACAAAAAAAGGTCCCGCATCATGATCAAGGCGATCGATCAGCAGCTGTTTGAGAGGAGATTGATGAGGAATTTAGAGAAGTTCGTTGGTGGCAGAGATTACAGAAATGACTTCAGGCTGCTTGAACGGACGATATGACTTTGTCATATTGTGTCCTTATCCATATCAGGTTACTTTCTCATATATAATAAATTTTGTGAATATGTAAATACGTACTGTAGACTATTATTAGGCATATATAATGTTTGAGTATGAATTTTCAAGAATTTCTTAGTAAATTTAAATTTTTTCAAATTAACATACTCAAACACCGTATAATACCCTCAAAAATTGAGGGGGAGCATTAACATGTTCCAATAATAAGCTTGTTAATAATTGGACATCTTTCCCCCGAAAACATTAATATTTGAATAAATTGATATCCAAAATATCAAGAGGTTTGACATTTTTGATAAGGGGAGAAAATGTGATTAAAATATATGGCTAAAAAATGTAACTTTAAGATCTCTAGTTTACGCTATCCCATATATGTACTAAACTCTTTCGATTAATCGATGCACATATGAAGGGGGAGCAAATGGTTACGTATTGGCTGATATGTGGAAGTACCAAAGACCGACCATTTAAATTACTATATTGGAGTTATAAGGTGGTTAAGTTTAGGTATTCATTCCCATGATCTAGCCAGAACCGGAGGGATCTACCTAGGGATATTCCACTAGATAGTGTAGAAGTCCTTAGGTATGAAAAAAAGGAGTAAAGTGAGATTAAGGGAAAAGTGCCGACTGAGATGGATCTAGTTCTGGAACAAACCCAACAAGGTACTAGTTATGAATGTCGGTAAGCACTGAAGGGGTTGAAGAATTAAAAAGAAAAGTTAAGATAAAGGATGAAAAGAAAGAAGTCCTCCTTACACTTAGGCAGAAACCGGGTCAATACATTTGTTGTCAAGAATCACAAAGATGATTGCTGACATTGAAGACTGACATCATAGACCCAGTGATGCAATGCAGAACCCTCCCTAGCCACTCAGAATCTCTCAAAAGTTTTTTGTTTCATTTCTCACGAAGATTACAGACTTGTGATAATTCAAGTAGATTTTAAATATGAGAGTTGGATTTTTATATAGGCATAAGTATTGCGAATCTCATTTATATAGAGATTTTAAATTGCAAAAAAAAAAGTAAGAATGATAGTGTTAATTACGAATTATAATGCTAAAACAAGTTTATTTGGAAAACTTAAGGCTTATAAAATAACTTGTGGTTTTTTCTTCCCGAAGTTCTTAATATGATTAATTATACGTGTTCTCTTTTTTAATTATTTTACAAATTGGATGTTGACACTCTAAAAGTTTAATCAACATATTTAGAGAAAAAGCTTTATCGATGATAATATCTAATCATTTGTAAATAAGAATTTTAGTTCAAGATTATGCTTTGGTTTTCTAAAACGAAATTTTTCTATTTGCAAAAATAGTGTATAAAAATTCTAGTAAAAAAAATGATGATGAAAAAGAAAAAATATAGTTGGTGAATAAAAAGGATGCAAGTTATAAATCCTTAAGTATTAATAATTAATATACAAACTCCATCGCAATAAAGTACATGGGCATTTGTCGGTTCGCTCCCGATGTGACATCGAAAGAAAGGATAGAGGATGTATATTTAGGGTTGGTATCATAATAAGTACACTGACTCTTGTCAGAGGCGTGGCCGATGTGTCGTCGAAAGAAAAGTGATACCGATTCCTAGCCTAATAATGTAAATAGTAATAATAATGTTGCAAGTTAGAAAATAAATAGTAAAAGTTTCCTTTTCTAAAACCAAAGTATTCTTTTGAACTAACATTTGCAAAAGTCTACAAGGCTTTTTCATCAAAAGTTTACGCGTCTCGATTACTATTCTCCGGATGGGGTCTCAAAAACCTTAGCACTTACCCGATGACGGTGGGATGCTAGAGAAGAAAGTCATTTATGGGAAAGGGAAACAAACAATTGTCTTAGCTAAGAAGGTTTTTGTTTGCTTTGAGTTATGATCTTACTATGTTATTAACATATTAGCCCAAAAGGCCCATGTGTAAAGCTTAGTCGGATTTCAACTATCTAAATATGTGGATTTAATGGTTTAAATTAATTTGAGCACACACACTTAAATATATGATTTATGTCGGGAGAGATACTTACAAGTTCTATTTATAATAAGTAGTCTTAGCATTTTGACTTGTACTTAACGATGATCTTATTTTTAAGCTTAGTATGGGAAAAGTGAAAAATCAGGAATGATGAAGTTATCTTTTAGACACTTAATTGTGCTTTTTGTTCCATGATCCTTAAAGTTACCACTAAGGGAATGAAAACAATACATTATGTCAACCCAAGAATAAGTTGTAGTTAGATAGTCTATCAAGAAAAATCATAAAAAATAAAAAATCTTTAAAAATGGGAAATCAGTTTTGGTTTTTTTAAATAAATTGTGATCTCTTAGCTCTTCTCAACAAAATTCTTTGCTACTTTTCAAAGGTTTAGTTTTGGGGAAAGTTTTGAGGTTATTTGGTTATATGCACATGTAATTTTGGTTGAGGACTTGCTATCCGTTTTAGTTTGGGGAATTTTGATATGTGTAAAATACACATATCTATTTATACCTAAAATGACCCTAAATGACCAAAAACACACTAAAAATGGCAAAAATATATTTGTTTTTGTGTTTTGTGTGTACATGTACGGATAAGACAAAAATCATAAGAAAACGTCAAAAAACGGGCCAAAACATAGGACACGAGAATGGATGAGCTGTGCAAGGGCCGCGAAGACCAAAGTTCAAAAAGTCAACTCGGTCAACTCTCAAAGTCAACGCTAGAGACAAAATTCCAAGTTACTCAAATCTAGTCCCTCAAGTTTCAAAAACTTACACTAATGATCCCTAAGCTAAATGGGCCCTAAACCTATCAAAAACAACACCCGGATCCAAAGCCCAATTTCCAAAAGCCCAAAACCCTTTTATAACACTCCAAGGGCCTTTATTGCCAAATTTGAAAGTTATTTTAACACTACACTTTTATGAAATAACTACAAGGACCAAAGCCGAAATAAACCCAAACTCATACCCCTTTCACCCTCAGTCAAATTTTGGGCGCGTAAAAATGTTTTAACTGTTCATTCGTCACGCCCATTTCACCATAGGTCAAAATCAAAAGGGAAATCTTAATTGAAGGGTGATTTAGACAATTCAAGGGATGACCAACAAGATGGCAAGGACAAGTTAGTCAAATCAAGCACCCTCATTGGCTCACTAATGCCACGTAAACTCAAAGAAGCACAAGAGATGATGATTTTTACATTGGAATTACTCATACAAGTAACACAAGCTGTCTCATCAAAGGATTGCCAGCTTGGCAATCCGTGTGACTAGCAAATGATCCAATGACTCAAATTCATCCTCCAATGATTGATGGAATGTACGGATGTGATTGATGGGAGCGTGGGCAGCAAGGTAAGGCCTAGAAGGATCTATGAGAGGCTATAAATAGGCTCACTTTTCACACACACAAAGGAGGGTAGCTTAGTAGAATTTAGCTTATTGCAATTTCCTTTTAAAATTCAGTTGTAATTTTCTTTTAAATCATGTAATCAAGTTTTATTTTAATGACATCTAGTTTTACTCTTAAATACTTTGTCATAAGCTCTTTTAAATTTCACACATAAGCTCTTATTTCTTCTCAGATGTTAAACTATTGTTCTAATAAGCTCATATAAGCTCTTACTAGTCTATATGCTAGTAATTGAGCTAAATCAGACCTTAATCTACTTAAGTCTTTATAAAACTAGTTTAAACCATAACTATTTTGGACCTAAAGCTTTTGGGAAGGGATTAATCATGAAGGAATCCAAGGACTATTACTAGCTTTATCCATAAGGATTAAGCTTAGAGCTTGTAGAAAGCTCAAAAGAGCCTTAAAGCTTCTACTTGAGCTGAAGCTATTTGTTAAGTCTTCTATTTTACTTTTTTTTTTTTGTCATTTAAGATTTGCTATAAATAATTGCTAATTGTGATGTAATGCTTATTTACTTAATCTGCATGCTAATTAGTGCTTATTTGTTTTTATTTTAGCTATTTAAGTGAGTTTGCTTTCCTGTTTTTAGATTTTATAGTTTAAAACTTATGCTAGCTAAAATCTGTCTTAAAAAAACATAAAAATCAAAAAAATTAGTGTAGATCTTAGTTTGTTAATTCTAGTGTTATTGGCTTTTGATTTATGTTTAATAAGTTAGTTATAAGCTAAATATTATCTGGTATCAAAGGTTTTTAAGCTAGTATTCATTTTCAAGCTCTTTGCAAATCTATCATAGTAGTTAAGAGACAAAACCCCAAAAAGTTCCAAATCAGCCCCTCAAGTTTTCAAAAGTTACAATAATGGTCCCTAAGGCTTAATGGGCCATAAACTTATAAAAAAACCCTACCCGGATCATAAGCCCAAAACAAAAGCCTAAAACCCTAATCCATAACCTTTTATTAAACCACGAGGGCCATTCTTGCCAAAAATGAAAGTCATTTTATACTTGAACTTGAGATTAACAAAGACAAGGACTAGTTTTGCCAATTGCCCATAGTTTAAAAAATCTTTCACCTGTTTCATTTAGAAAAAGGGCGCCAAGGTGGGTTACTATTCATTTATCTTTTTCAATTCACCCATGGGTAAAACAAAGGGCAAAGCTCAATTGAGGGACATAAAGGACTATTCAAGTATTAATTAATGACATGGCAAAATGATTGCATCATTCCTCGCATCTTATTGGCTAAACCCACTAAGAGAGGATCACGGCTAAGGCAAAGAAGCACAAGAAATGATGATTCTTACACTTGACTCACTCAGACAGAAAGCATAAGGAGTCTTAACATGGATTGCCAAGCTGGCAATCCGTGTGATCCCAAGATGATCCAATGGCCAAAATTAACTCTACAATGATTGAGAGGATCTAAGGGTGAAGGTGCAGAGGAGCGTCTAACAGAATGGGAAGGCTAGAAGCTTCTCATTTGAGCTATAAATAGAGGTCTCAACTCACACATAGAGGATCTTTTTTTTTTCCTGTATTTTTTTTCTTTAAGTATAAAAGTAGCTTTTCATTTTTAGCTTGAAGACATCATAAGCTTCATAAGTCAGCTTTTAGTTTGTAATTTAAGCTTATATTGAAGTATGTGCAAAGCTTTTAGTAAAAATAAGCAAAAGTGAGCTCAAAAGCTCACTTACTGTAGACAGTCTTTCAAAAGCTCTTTTTGAACTGAATTTTGAGTTTAAGCTTAAGCTCCATTTATTAAAAGTACTTAAAATTGTGTCCTTTATAAGTTCCAGCTTTTAGTTTTAGTTAAAAGTGAAAATAAAAAAAAATAGCAAAAAGGGGGTGTTGCCAGTCTCGAACCCAAGACCTCTCGCTCACATACCCAACATGTTATCCATTGTGCTTCATTAGCTCATCCAAACATTTCTCCCCTCATTAAATACTTACCCTCTTTTTCATTTCTTTGTTCTTATATAAGCCGTAGCTGAATTAGCTTATTATAGGGCTTATTTGTGTAGCTTTTCAGTAGCTTTTAATTTTCTTTAATTCCTTTTATCTTTTATTACTTTTCCTGAATTTTTCATAATTTTCTAGTTTATATTTTATTTTTAATAATTTTTCTTAGAATTTTAATTTCGGAAATTCATAAAAAATAGATAAAAGTTTCAGAAAAATACAAAAAAATAGTTTTTAGTTTTAGAAAAATTACTTTTAGTTTTACATTAAGAAAAATCATTTTCACCTCTTTTAAATTTTAATTTTCATTTTTAAGCCTTTATTTTTAATTTTAAAAAATAGGATTTTAATTTTAAAAATAGTTAAAAATAGTTTTCTGAGTTTTTAAGTTACTTTAGACTTTTCTAAGTTTAAAAATCATTTTTCTTAATTTTTAGGACTTAATTTGCTATTTTTTAGGATTTAATTAGATTAAAATAGTTTTTAATTCATAATAAATTCAAAAATTATCAAAAAAATATTTTTCTTTTTCCTAAAATTTTCTTTTGTCCTATTTTAGGTTTAGAAATTTAGTTTGCATTTTTAGGGGTTAATTTTAGTGTATTTGCTTATTTGTCGCGTTTTATTTGCTCCCGTTAATTAGTTTAAGTGTTTAATTGCTTTTAATTGTTCATTTTAATTGTTGCTTTTATTTAGTAGTTATAGATACTCAAAAATATCTTTTCTCTCATTCAAATCATAATCCAAGCTAAAGCAAGGTTTCAATTTCACAAGTCGTTGGGGAAACGACCCGGGTGATCATTCTTCCCGGTTAAATATACGTATTATATATTATATATATCTTTTAGAGTGAGCTTTTCTTAAGGGAGACTTTAGGAAAGTTCTTAATTGCTCTTTTGGAATATATTATATTATATATTTTTGCGTATAAAAAATCAACTATCAAGGAGACTAACATTTCTTATAATTCTTTACCCGAGTCCGAGACTTTCTACTTTAATTTGGAAGAGAAAAGTAGTGGCAATCCCACTTCTTATACTGATTTATCTCTTCCAGATTATGAAGTATTCTTTTGTGATAGTGAACCCGATTCGGTGGATTTCACTATGGGTGTGGTGGAGGATATTTTTGATAATCCAACAAGAGAACCAAGAGTTCATGTGCCTAATGTTTTACCCACCCATCCCAACCTTCAACTGGATTCGGATTTCACTCTTTTTAGTGATTCCCTCGGATCCGACCTTGTAGTTTCTTTTCCTTCTGAAACTAGAAACAAGATTTTCGATCCAGGGATATTCATTAAAGTCCAATCCAAGCGATTTCTATCACCGAATGAATTTTCTATCTCATTCATCTGTGATCCTCTTTCTCCAGTGTTTGACACTTTGCTCCCATTTTCATCCGAAAATGAGGACAACGTTTTCAATCCTGGTATTCTTGCTTCTAATGAGGAGAAATCTCCTCATTTCTTATCTCATCGAGGCTTTAAAGCTTTCTAGCTCATTTCTAAAAGCCCAATGATGATTTCTGGAGAGGACATTCGTGTTTTGGATGTTCCGTGTCTCCATTTCTATCCCCCTTGACCAGCTCAAGTATGGGGGAATGGGTCAAGCTTAGTGACCTAAAACAAGCGCTTCGTGGGTGGCAACCCATGCTTATCCTAATATGATATTACTAGTAGTAATGAATAAGTGTGTTGTGGGGAGGCTCGCCTCTTCCTTTCTCGTGTTTTGTGTTTTGTGTTATATGTCCAAGATTGCCCGGATTTTTGAAGCCTCTCGTGCTCGTGGTTTTGTCCTTCGTTCATTTAAGCTTCAAATCATCAGCTTCATTATGGGAATCCAATATCCTAATCTTATCGACTAACGTTTATCTTTAAGCATACTTAATAAA